>JAVANC010000026.1:45245189-45554917 GCA_033319125.1 Parnassius glacialis
GACCATCCCGCGATGTGAGTGCTCCATGCCGGATGTGCGATTTACACAGCGCTCGGTCCGCAAAGCACTTTTCTCCCTGGACGTCAGCAAGTCGAGTGGGCTCGATGGAGTCCCTCCCATTGTGCTGAAGACGTGTGCTCCGGAGTTGGCACCGGTTTTAACGCGTCTTTTCCGATTCTCCTACTCCCAAGGTGTGGTCCCGAATTCATGAATGAACGCTTTGGTCCACCCGTTTCCTAAAAAGGTTAAAGGTTACTATTGAGTACAGTCATATGAAAAACTACATGTATAGATATCTTATATTTACGCCAATGCTACACATGGAATAAAAATAATTATACGGATTTTATCGCGTTTAACTTTTTTAATTTCTGACGTTTCGGGAACTTTACATCAACCATGGTCACGGTGGAACGAAGTTGTTTGATTTCCTGATGTCATAGTTAACGAACGCTAACTTTAACTTTTAATTATTAATTTTTGGTCCGATCTACGCCTAACGAGCTTACAGTATCTTGAAGTCTTGCAATAGTTTGCTTTGATTTGGATTTAATTTCAGTAATTATGGGATCCCAAACAGATTTTTTAATTTTTTTATAGGATAGGGTGACAAACGAGCACACAGTCCACCTGATGATAAGTGGTTGCTGTAACCTATAGGCATCTACATTTATCCTCAATAAAGAATCAAAATTCAGATGCGTCGTCACCCGTGAGGACTATGGCGGCGCTGTCGTCACGCCACAAGCGAAACACATCGAAGCCTAAATCGCACTAACAAATTTCCGATGCAATACCTCTTTTCCAGTAAAATGGGTCTCCGGTTCTCTACACTCACCATACGAAACACAGCAGCATGAAGCTGCCATTTTACGCTGGTATTTTATGAGAGCGTGGTCTTTTCCCGGCTGAGCTGACCCATTCGTGCTACAATTATACTATACTACTAATATAGCTGCAGCACGGCTCTACCACGTAAATAACCTGTTAGCCTCATAATACAAATCTCACGGGATGATAACACTACAAGGATAAGTAAATTTCAACGAAATCATAGGACTCTCTTTCTATCTAGGAGTTCATCTGGGTAAGTATGAGAAGGAGGAAATAAAAATTACACACACACACGCTTGCACATACAATCTTTCACCAAAACCTTGCCTCCCGCAGATGACCTGTAGAAGGAGGATGTAGGACATTATTTATTTATAACCCAGTTTGAAAGGGTAAAGAAACTAAGTTTAAAAGTAGTTAAAAGGAAGGAAGTTTGAAGTATTAAAGCCCTAACTTCTGAAAGTATTATGTAGAAAATTATTTTTATTATTGTTTGTTTTGAAAGTTTAATTTAAAGTCAGCTTTTACTTATCGGGAAATCGATTAACATGCGTAAATAACGGTCAAGTGCGTGTCGGGCCACGTAAAATGTAGTTGCTAGATTTGGCCGTCATAATGTGTGAACTTAGAAAAGGTTTTCTTGATACTATGGGCATATTAACTACATGAATTTAATTAATATATCATTATCATCATTATTACAGCCCTTCACAAGTCCAATGCTGAACATAGGCCTTCCCAAAGGTATGCCACAAAGCACGGTACGGAGAGTACACGATCCATCGCCTTCCTGAATGTCTTACCTCCATCTAGTGCAGGGTCGCCCTACACTTCACATACCGGTACGAGGCTGCCACTCAAAAACCTTTTTTCCACATCGGTTGTCGGTTCTTCGAGCTATATGGCCGGCTCAACGCCACTGCAGCTTACTAATCCGTTGAGCGACGTCGGTCACTCTGGTTTTTTTTATAGGATAGGGTGACAAATGAGCACACAGTCCACCTGACGGTAAGTGGTCGCTGTGGCTCATAGACATCTACATCTATCCTCGTTTGCGAATCAAAACGCAGATGCGTTTTCACCCGTGAGAACTAAGATGGAATGCTTCTTTTCCAGTAAAAAGGGTCTCCGGATCTCTACATCACCATAAGAAACTCAACAGTGTTAAACTGCCATTTTAGACTGGTATTCTGTGAGAGCGTGCCTCCCCCCCCCCCCCCGTTCGAGCCGACCCATTCGTGCTACAAATATACTACTAATATAGCTGCAGCATGGCTCTACCACGTATAAGTTTTACTGCGGATATCCTCATTTGTAAGTTTATCACGCAAAGAAACCCCGAGCATAACCTTCTCCATAACTCACTGAGCAACCTTGAGCGTCCTCATACGGCCAGCAGTGAATGACCATGTCTCAGATCCATAAGTCATCACTGGCAACACTCCCTGGTTGTACGATCTCGTTTTCATGGTTTTTTTTTTATAGGATAAGGGTGAAAAACGAGCACACAGTCCACATGATGGTAAGTGGTTGCTGCGGCCCATAGACATCTACATCTATCCTCTGTTACAGATCAAAATGCAGATGCGTTTTCACCCGTGAGGACTAGGATGGAATGCCTCATTTCCAGTAAAAAGGGCCTCCGGCCACCTGCACTCACCAAGCGAAACGCAGAGGTAAACCTATACTTCACGCTGGTATTCTGTGAGGTCGTGGTATCACTCCGGTTCGAGCCGGCCCATCCATGCGACAGCAAAAGCTGCCGCCTGGCTCTACCACTGTTAAAAATCATGTTTACCTGACGTATCGTAATTTCCCGAACAATTTAATTTAACGAATTAATATATACAATAAATTAAATAAATAACAACTATTATTAATAATATATAAAATAATTGGTAAATCCAATTGGGCATACCTTAAGCGCATAAAAAAAATACGTATAACATGATTATACAGCACAGCACTATCGGCTTCAACACACTCAAAACCCATGAAAATGACACCCATTATGAAAAAATTGATAACCATTGCAGCTGCCACCTTGGATTTACATTTCGACAGCACTATCGGCTTCAACACCCGCGAAAACCATGAGAATGACACCCATGATGAATAAATTGATATCTATTGCAGCCGCCATCTTGGATTTACATTTCAACAACCGTATCGGCTTCAACTCTCTCCAAAACCATGAAAATGACACCCATGTGAAAAAATTGATACCTATTGCAGCCGCCATCTTGGATTTAATTGATATCTATTGCAGCCGCCATCTAGGATTTACATTTCGACAGCACTATCCGCTTCAACACCCTCGAAAACCATGAAAATAACACCTGTGATAAAAAAAATGGTACCTGCTTCAGCCGCCATCTTGGATTTACATTTCGACAGCACTATCGGCTTCAACACCCTCGAAAACCATGAAAATGACACCCAAGATGAAAAAATGTATACCTATTGCGGCCGCCATCTTGGATTTACATTTCGGCAACCCTATCGGTTTCAACACTCGAAAACCATGAAAATGTCACCCATGATAAAAAAATTGATACTACTTACTTTTAGTACGTACTACGAGTACTATTATTCATTCTGTGCTTTTAAAATATTGTAATAAAAAAAATCTCTTATTATTATTATAATCAAGTATTTAAGAAATTTGGATATTCGAATATTGTGTATTTGTACAGCGATCATTTTGAGCCGCTGCAAACATCCGAAACAATGTCCACTCACGACGGCGACTGACCAGTATATAAAAAGTACTCTGTGCGTCGAACTGAGTGAGTGAGTAAACTACTCTGTGGCTTTAGCTCCCTTTACAGAATTAATTTACATACAAGGCTACCAAATCAACGAAAATTTCGCCATTTTAGAGCCGAAAGAAATTAATTATAGCTAAACAAAACAAAATTACACTGCCATTTACATTCAGTGGCTTCCCACATGATAGATGAAGAGATTAAAAAATAGATTGAGTTAAACAATTGATATTCTCAAAAGTTAGTGTTTACAAGCCTTCCGGACTTGATAAATCCACACCATAAGCCACTAAAACCCCTTTTTTTATTTAAAAATAGCAATTAATCGATAAAAAAAAAATAATAAGTTCAACAATAATTTATCTTTCTAACAATGTGCTTTTTATATCATTTATATGTATAATATGATTGCTAGATACGATTTTATTCGATAAAACGTTGGAATCTTAATTTTTAGGCGATAGTAGAACATACCTTGCGCTTTCGCTTAAGGTATGCAATATTATTTTATTTAAGTTTTTCAAGTAAATTAAACTGCATTTTAATATTTCTGTTTTACATAGACCGGAACTAACGTTTCAATGTTTAAGAGAAGAGGACTCCTGCTTGACGTGGAGCAAGTGACAACAATACTCGTTGGAACTGGGCCACGATACTTCAACAGCACGACACCATTTCTCCTTTGTAAGTTATTTAATTTTATTAACCTTTTAATCTTGGTATAAATAGAACATCATTAAGTTGACTGACAAGAACTTTTTTCTCACTCTCTATACTAACGCCATTTGCAATTTTAAGTACACTTTTTAATATTTAGTAATATTACTAGAGTAGATCTGGATAAACTTCTTTGAATGAAATTAATTTTAATTCATTTTTTAAAGTCAGTCCGCCTCATTGTAAGGGACATCTTCAGCCTATGAGAACAACTGCAACCAATATCAAATCGATCTCTGAGGAATTGTTTGGATTAATTTGAAAACTGAACAGCCGCCAAATTTCATGAACGCACATCGTGACAAACTTCACGATACCATCTACACCATTTGCATGCTTGGCGGTCCACTACTGTGCGATTTACTAGGACTTTTTTTCCTGGAACAATCTCTTTGTGGAATCGTTTACCACTTGTCGTTACACACCACATGTGTCCGGACCGATACGACTTATTAACTTCAAGAAAAGAGCTTACTCTTTTCTAAAAGGCCGGTAAATGCACCATGGGCGGCGGTAGCTACTTAACATCAGCCGCATGCTCATATGATCTCTCTTCTATAAAAAAAAACCAACAAAGAAAGTGACAAATGCCCTATAACGCCTGAACACTAAGATTGAATGCCTCAGAATGTCTATACTAGTATATAATAATTGTGTCACGTGTTGATGTGATGTTTTCTAACTTCTTTTTAAAGAACTTTCTAGATTAAAGGTTGTTTTGAAATTAATGAGCTTTCTACGATTAAATTTTATTTCCCTTGAAATGAGATGTTTTTATTCTCTGTCTTTAAAAAAGAGGTCTTTTCAAAAAATAACTTTTAATTAAAAGTAGAAGCCGACTTCTAGGAATTCTGTTCTTTGAGATCAGTTTCAAAGAACTAAAAAGACCAAATTATTTCCACGTAATAACTTATGAAGTTGGTGCTAAAACATGGAGTATATAAGAACTAAAGCCCAGATTTCAGAAGCTATTATGTGAAAACTTTTAATAAAAGCATGTGATCCTAAATCGACTGCCAACTTCGTTAATAATTAAGTGAATATTATTTTATTTATGTTTTTGATTTTGAAGTCGGGTTTTACTTATTTTATAAAGAAATTAATCATCTTACCCTTCCCATTCTAAGGATATATTACAAGTTCAAGGTCACAACTAGAATGTCGTTTAAATAACAACTTTACAAATTATTCCTTTTATTTTTTACCCTCAGGGGTATTTCTTTTTCTTCAAATTTATATAGGAAGTGTAACCAATTTCAACTTATTACATACCGTTACAGCCTACTAAAGTCCACTGCTAAACATTGCCTCCCCTATAAATTACCTCATAGGGGGATAATTGCCATAGTTGCCACGCTTGGCAAGCGCGTGGGTAACCGCAGATTTTTTTAATATAAGTCGTTATTAGAAAGACGCTGTTGCTCATCTCTTGATTTGTTTCCCTCTGTCTTCTCATACGACCCCCACCATAATATGGGGCAGTGAATATTCTTACACCGCCACTACTCAGTAAAAATTATTATATAATATATAAAAATTATTAAAACTAGATTATAAACGAAAATGTTAGTAAAGTTATGCCGGAACATACATAAAAAAAATAAAAATATACTCACATAAATTGAGAAGGTCCTCCTTTTTTGAACTCGGTTAAAAGTATAAATCGTTTGCTTTGAGAGTGCCTCACCGCTAGGTTTTTTGTTTCAAGCTTTTATAATAGAAAGAAAAAACGCTTTATCGTATTTTGTTTGCATAAAATTGAATAAAAATCTCTTTGGTTGTATTGTTTGTATCTGACTAGTTTTAATATCAGTACATATAGGACGTTACGAAAAAGAAATTAAAAAACACTTGTCGTGTAGAGACAATTAAGAACAAAAAGAATCTAACCTAAGAACAGCAAAACAACAAAAATACAACAAAACAAATAATATATTTAAGATTCAAAAAATATTTACAATTTTATATAACAAAAATGGAGTATGAATATGAGGATGGATGATGCGATTTACAGATTATTTTAAAAAAAAGTAATAAAAAAAAGAGATTAGTGCCGAAGCTGAGTCGGAAGATCCAAGGTGTGCTTTCAGCGCCTGGAACGAGCACGCACGGCGTAGGTGAGAAGGCGTGGGCGTCTCTAGGCGGCGACCTCCGGTGAATGTGGTAATTGCGGGATCCGGCGATTTCAGGCCAGACAGGGGCTTGCAGGATCCTCGGCGGCTTCAGACATCACAGAAGCCTGCAGGATCCGGTGACTGCAGGCGGGACAGAGGTTTGCAGGTTCCGGTGACTTTAGGCGGAACCGAGGTTTGCAGGTTCCGGCGACTCCAGGTAGAACAGAGACTTGTAGGAACCCGGCGACTTCAGGCAGAGCAACGGTTTGTAGAGTCCAGCGACTTCAGATAGAGCAGAGGTTCGTAGAGTCCAGTGGCTTCAGGTAGGACAGAGGCTTGCAGGATCCCGGGGCAGAGCGGCCCCGGGATAAGGCCTTTAGAAGATGCTTCCAATTCGAGAACTGAAGCAAGACTCCCTTTCTTCACCGATTGTTCGGCTTTTATATCTTTCTAGAGAGAACGGAAAAATTATTTAAATTAAACGCAAATTTTTTGTAAATGGTCAAGAGGAAAGAGTATTTATGTGGAATTATCGAAATAGAAACAACAGACCGGTAGCAAATTTGAATATAATTTCCATGGAGACCAAATAAACAACAATAACAAAACATGTCAAATTTTAATTTTAGGCTTGTAATAAGAAAACGGCAAGATTTAAGTGGAAAAGGAGATATTATTGATATAGGAAAAAAGGTAGCGCAACTACCCACACAAAGCCCGAAATTGTAGAGTTAAGGAAAACTAACTAAAAGATCGAAAAAAGGTAGACTTCATTGACACCAATTTAAAAGTGCTGATAATGTGAAAATACGAAGTAGAAATGATTTGTGATTGTGTTCTTATGGTTTAAAATCGTTACAGGATCCTATGGAAATAAAGGTGATGTAAAATATCCAGTTTTGAAGTGAATGCAGAAAATCGAAACGGAATGGAAAAATGGATTTAAATTAATGTAAAATGATAAGTAAGTAGCATAACACTACACACTTTCTCGCCCTTTGTCTATTGTTTTTATGTCCGCCAAAATGAGGACCTAATGCAGTGACATTAAGAGTAGCACAAAGTTGGTTCAAGCGTTTTCACTCCGGGAATATAAATGTCACAGGTGCAGCTCGCTCTGGGCGCCCTCATACGGATAAAGTCGATGCCATTATTAAAAAGTGGAGCTAGATCGGCATATTAGTGGTAACGACATAGCTGACGAATTGAGGGTTGACCACAAAATAGTTTTGACCAATTTGAAGAAGTCTGGCTATACAAAAACTCGATATTTGGGTACCACGCGAGCTCACTGAAAGAAACCTAATGAACCGTGTACTCAGTTGCGATTCTCTATTGACACGTAATTAAACCGAACCATTTTTGAAAAGATTGATCGTTGGTGATGAAAAGTAGATCATGATTATGATCAAAGGATAGTCAAGCTCCACAGACTGCAGCGAATCCCGGCTTAAAACGCAATAAGGTGATGCTGTGTGTGGTGGGATTGGAAGGGCATTGTTTATAATGTGCTTTTACCGCAGGGTAAAACCATCGATTCGGATCTCTACTGCCAACAACTAATGAGACTCAAGCTAGCAATTGAGAAAAAACGGCCGGAATCGATCAAGAGAAAAGGGGTGGTCTTTCATCATCATAACGTCAGACTACACACATCTTTGGCCAGTCAGCAAAAATTGAGAGTCCTTACCTTGCACGCTCAGATTTTCTCCTGTATCAGTCTCTTCAGAATTTTTTGGGTGGTGTTAGATTAACATCAAGAGAGCACTGTCGAAATTACTTGTCGCATTAATTTGATCAAAAATCCCAAGATTTCTACAGCAACGGGATTATGTCACTACCTACAAGATGGCAACAAGTTATCGAATAAAATAGCACATATATATAGTATAATTAAATGTAATTAAGCTCTGAAAAAAGTCTTGAATTTGTATATGAAATACGAAGAAACTTTTTCCCGACCTTTTTTGTAAATGAATTCACGGAAGCAAGAATACTCGTATTCAGAGTAAATTAAGCGAAAAATATTTTTCAGCATTGCAATAGTTTTACATTACGCCCTTCCAAGTTGTCAACTACGCAGGAAAAATATTACAAGTCGTAGTAGAGTCACAGGAGCAGAAGTTTCCCTTCTCTTAGTGCTGATTTTTTTGCAGTAGACCGTATCTGCTGCTTCGATATAACAGCTGTTTCTTCTTCTATACTGAGTGCACGTTTTCTTGACCCTGAAGGAAGGCGCGCCTTGCATTCGAGCGCGTCTTGCTAGGAGTCTTTACTTTTTTAACTTTAATGTGTGACTGATACTAATGTGGCTCACTAATGTGGTCATTCATTCAAAAACATTTTCGTTGCCCTTTTGATATGTAGTGAAAAAGGAACACCACAAGATTTTAGCCGACGCTAATCCGATATAATCCGTAGGCATATCCCAATTGCTAAAAATAGAAATGCTCTGAAACTCTCCAGCTAAAGGTTAAAAGCTTAGACATAAGTATAATATGTATATACCACGTAAGTTATGAATTTAACCTCGATAAAAGCGTGATGGACTACCAATAAATCTCACAGCCCTCCCATAACGATCTAATATGATTTGGTGACAGGTTTTGTGGTCGTTAAACAAACTGTAATCATAAAATATATATTTACGTAGTTTTGATAAATAACAATACAGTTTTATATTCCTTTTTTACTGACTTCCAATTATTATTCAATTAGGAAATTACCACCGTGGTTATAGTCGTAAATCGATTTAAAGGACTACATGAATATTATGTTCTCAATCGAATTCTTTTTATATACTGTTCAACTCAGATAAAATGACTTAAACCTCATTTATGTAAACATAAATATACACTTATATAAGTGCTGTGATAGAGCTACTCTGCAGCTATATTATGGCTGTAGCATGAACAGGTTGACTCGACTGGGGAGGGACCACGCTCGCACAGAATACAAGCGTAAAATAGCAGCTTACTTCCGTTTCCTATGGAGAGTGGCGAAAACTAGAAAAAATGAAAGGATATTGCAAATGAACAACTCCACCTTAGTCCTCAGGGGATACAAAGCATTTAGTTTTTTCTGCTTTTACTTACTTATTCACTTATCACACATGATTTTTCATCAAATTTAGACAGAAATTTATAGGCGAACATATCCAATTGTGTCTCGTTGTGACTCTTTTGTCACCCTTGAAAACTTGAATCAAGATGAAGAATAAAAAATGAAATAAAAGTTTTGACTATATTTGGAAAGGGAAGGAAGAACCTTGTTGACATTTAATTAATTTTTCATTGAATTTTACATCAAAAAAATATGGAAATAAAATTATTGCCAACATTTTCGCAGCGAAAATAAGCACCAAAGTTTCATTCCTCTAGAAGAACGAATCATTGTGATTGCAAAGACAAATCCTTCATACTTCAGAAAGATCAAGGGCCAGTTTTGGACAATAGCATGTGAAAGTTGAAAGTAACAGTGTTTCGCATTTCATATCAAATAAACAATGAATTTCTTAATTTTTTTGACAATGATCGCTTAATCGTCACGTCTTGCCGACGATTGCAGATCCAAACCTGTCACAAATTATAATAATACCATCACCGTTCTGGGTATTTTACTTCTGGCGTATACAAAATGATTATAACGCTATCTATAGGAATTCACAAAATCTTTATGTCATACATAGTCGCCTCTAACACCCACGGACTGAATGGTGGTTACTATCACACGGCAATGCCATGTCGCAAAAATCGAATCAAATATCCAGCAGTTGATTTTTACAGGCTGGTAATAATAATAATAAATGATAAATAAAAGGCGTAGGGAAGTGACGATCCCATCGCCCGCTGACATAACAGTTAAGTGACAAAACCGCTGCGTCGACGCAGTCAGTCAGCGCCTTACCAAGAGGTGTGAGCGCCGTGCCTCAGCAGAATTGAGGGTGCTAATTTGGGCCCGTTTGTGCTTACGGCCAAATCATGAAATGGTGCCGGGCCTGGGCGTCTCCCGTTAATTGACGCCCAATTTATGGATGATGGAAACAAATGGACCGCGTAAAGGCTGCTGCCTAGGGGTCGCCGAGGCACTTCTTGAGCTGGCACTGGACGCGACAGCATGCGGGCCGCCAGCCGAGCTCGAGGTGCTGCACAACCACCTAGCAGCCCTTCGCATCCATCATCCCCACCAGATGGCTCGGTGTCGGCAGGGTCCTCTCGGACTCGGCAAGCGGCACCTGCCACTGGTGGAATAAGCCGCATGCGTTGGACGAAGGAAATAATCACAAACGTATTGCGGGCGTATTTTAGAGCGAAAGAGAAAGAAATTGGACGTTTTGTGTACCGACCTAGGATGCATCGACTTTTTGCTGAGCTGGAGCCGTCTATTACCGTCACCGAGCAAAACCTGGCAGACTGAGTTCGATACATCATGCGCTCAAAAATATTTGATGACGCCGAACTCGAACGGCTACGACGTGAAGCTATATCCTTCGTCGAATGAAAATACTAAGACAGGAGATGCAGCTCTACGAGTTGCAGAGCAACGCGCACACATAGATGCCCCCGTTCAATTAATTTAATTCTTTTAAACTTTATTCAAATTAAGGCACCTTGGCGCCAATAATACGGCATACTGCACTGGCAGTATAGTATGCCGTATTATTGGTGCCAAGCTCCCCACCGCTGGTCGTGCTACTACACAAAGTAGCGCCATCCCAGCCTGGAGAAAAAGAATTGAGGACCGTATCGCAAAGGCAAGAGCCCTAATCGGCAGACTGACAAGATTTAGGTCGGGTAATATTAGACTGAGAATTGTGCGCACCGTCAAGATGGCGTTTGCTGGGACAAATATAAGTTTGTCCTAGCCGGATATTACGCAAAAACTGACGAAGTGCATAGACTACCTGAAACAGAGAATCGCTGCTTGGGGAAAGCGGATTCGGCGATATACCGAAAGGTCAACACGGTTCAACCTGAACCGTCTCTTCCAGAGTGATCAGAAGAGGCTCTATAAATGATTGAAGCGACCAATGGTACGTAGAACGGGCCTGTAGTCAGAGCCCGTAAACCACAGCAAGGACCCTTATACCGAAGTTGTGGTGAGTCAGTGTGCGAATATTACGCCCAGGGACACCATCATTATAACGCCGGAAGACGTAGCTGAGGCGGTCCGAAGAGCCCCGAACTGGAAATGTCCGAAGCTCGACGGCCTGCATCACTACTGGCTGAAGGGGTCCGTGGTGTTTCACGATGTGCTCGCCCGACAGTTTCAAGAGGCTCTCGACCAGAAGTCGCTCCCAAGCCTCTTCACTACTGGGATCACTCATTTGGTTCCTAAAGACCGGGATACCACAGACCCGAGCAAATACCGCCCCATCAATCAAAATCAAATTAGGTGATATCGCGCACTCAAAATGGATGTCGGCGCGGTGGTCGTGGAACCAAGGAACCACTCCTCATTGATACGGTCCTTGGCAAGATGGTTAAACGCAACTATCGGAAGTTCTCCGCCGCCTGGATAGACTACAAAAATGCATTTGACTCGGTGCTTTATACATGGCTGAATATGTTCCTCGAGCTGTACAATGTTATTTTTATATAGAATAGGGTGAAAAACGAGCACACAGTCCACCTAATGGTAAGTGGTTGCTGTGGCTACATTTATCCTCGTTTGCAATTCAAAATGCAGATGCGCTGTCACCCGTGAGGACTAAGATGGAATGCCTCTTTTCCAGTAAAAAAGGTTCACAGGTTCTCTACACTCACCATACAAAACACAGCAGTGTTAAGCTGCTATTTTACGCTGGTATTCTGTGAGAGCGTGGTCCTTCCCCGGTCGAGCCGACCCATTCGTGTCACAATGCTATATTAGTAGTATTACTAATATAGCTGCAGCATGGCTCTACCACGTATAAAAGGTTGACTGTACAGTTAGAGTCTTCTTCGGGCAGTGGCAGTGGAGTACGATCCTTTATCATCTAGGCGAGCGGATGACGGCTGCGAAGAACCACATAAGGATAAGAAAGGGTATCTTCTAGGGCGATTGTATGAGTCCAATCTGGTTATGCCTCTCTCTGAACCCTCTCAGTACCTTACTGGAGGGTTCCAGGAGGGGATTTCAGCTTCGGAGAGGAGGTACAAAAGTGCCCCAACTTTTCTATATGGATGATCTCAAGTTATTCGCTTCCAGTCGCTCACATCTTGTGGAATTGCTAAACATCACTTGTGATTTTAGCAATCCTATTAGAATGGAGCTGGGGACGGATAACTGTGCGGTCCTCTATGTCGAAAGAGGTGGGGTCACTAACTCTGAGGCCATAGACTTATCTATGCCCATCAACATAAGGACCCTATCCGGGGCTGAAACATACCGATACGTGGGTATGTTACAGAACATAGGTATCGATGAGGCGGATATGAAACAGTCAATTTGCGATGTGTTTTATGCACGCTTGACAAGAGTTCTCAACAGTCTTTTGTCGGACGTGAATAAGACAAACGCATATAACGGTTGGGTCATGCCTGTCCTTATATATACCTTCGGCATACTCAGGTGGACTCAGACGGAACTGAACGCTCTGGACAGAAAAGTCCGCAATGTTATGACGTCCCACAGGATACATCATCTGAGATCGACAGTAATGAGGCTGTACTTACCGCGGAAACATGGTGGGCGCGGCTTTTTAAGCGCTCTCACCATGCATAATCGCGAAATGTGCAGCCTCCTTAATTACTTTCTGGCGAGATCGGATGATCCATTCTACAGGGACGTCATTTCGTGTGATAAAGGGCTTACTCCTCTTCCCTTAGCCAATGAGCAATGGCAAGACCCAGCAGTACAGCGCATTTCTGACCGGGAGACCGTATACCGGAAGGCGAAGGAGCTCCACGAGAGGTTTTACAAGTGTCTACGTGAGCCTTTCGTAGACATAGCTGCCTTCCTCCCCTGGCTACGTTTTGGTGACCTCTTTGAGGAAACCGAGGGTTTTGTCTGTGCAATACAGGATCAGGTTATTAAGACCAATAACTATCGGAAATACATCCTAAAGGATGGCGCCGTCGACATCTGTCTAGCTTGTCGCCATCCCGGTGAGTCACTTAGGCATGTCATCTTCGGTTGCTCAGCGCTTTCTAACTCTGAGTATTTGCACAGACACAACCTAGTAGCCAGGATTCTACACCAGGAGCTCGCTCTGAAATACGGTCTCGTGGATCGGAAACTGCCATATTATAAGTACTTGCCAGAAGCCGTGCTCGAAAATGACCGCGCCAGGTTCTACTGGGACCGGGCCATCATCACAGAGAGGACTATTCTTGCGAATAAGCCTGATATTGTGCTGATGGATCGGGCACAGTCAAGGATATTTTTGATCGACATTACTTATGACGAGAAACTACTAAAATCCGAAAAATATAAGCTCACAAAATATCTGGACCTGGTTCACGAGGTTACCGACATGTGGGGTGGTCTGTCTACCGAAATTATTCCTGTGGTCTTTTCTGTGAACAGGTTAATCCCAGTCAGCCTCTCGTGTCATCTGAGGCGACTAGAACTCCGTAACGGAGCTCTAGTCGTGTCAGATTCCAGGCTCAAATGCAGAAGTGCTCCTCGATACTGCCCACATCGTCCGCCGGTTTCATTCCCTTCCCCCCAAACCTCGGCCGTTTGGTCTCCCCTGCCAAGGGCTTGCATCTGGTTGGGTTTTTATTTATTTATGTATTTTTTATGTATTTATTTTATATTTATATATTCATTGATATTTATGTATATTTATATCTTTCGTTTACAATTATATATTTAAACAGCCCAATCAGATGAGAAAACTTTATAGATAACCCAAATGATAAATATAACTCTACGGTACACTATGTATGTATGTTCATAATATGTATTTATATGTTGTATTTGCACCTGCCGCAAAATCTCATCACTGCATGGTTAGACTGCAGTTAGACATTAAGTCCACCCTTTGTTACCCTAATCATTAAGGTGTTAGCAATAGAGATTAAATAAATAAATAAAAATAAATAAAGCTAATGAAAAAATTGCACAACTTTTTTTCTACTTTAAGATATAATCTGCCAGCCCTATCGATCAGTACCTACCTATGAAGCTCATATCTAAAATTGCGCAAATAAATCCGCAACCGTGACCATGTAGCAGGAAAATCAAATAACACAAGTATAATATGCTAGAATGCTACGGATAACGGCTTTTGTTAAGTTACGATTGTAGTTTTTGGTGTTGTTTCATACCATCATTGTGTACAAATAATGTTTATGGAATGTTAATAAGTCAAACAGCACACCAAGGTCTTTAGCTACCATTTTCCTGTGTAACGTCTCTTAGTTACGTCTATTATCATAAGTATGTATGTTATGTCTTATAAAGTGAACGTTGCTGGTACATAGGTACAGTTTTGCCGACACCATTATGAGATTGTTTCAGTCATTCCATAGTTTACCACTATCAAATGACTAATGTAATGTATTTTGCGGTATATTTTCAAATCATATTCTAATTATATAAATGCTAAATCATATAGAAGGTAATGATAGAGCTGGTTACAAATCAGATCAATTATGGAAATTGTGAAGAATAACAGATTAAGATTTGAACCCTTATCAGACCAGATTTAATTGTAACAGAATATGCCGTAAAATTTTTAAGAATGAAAAATTTGCTTCTATTATTGAGGTAAGAATGAATAGTAGCAGATTTCCATTAATACCCAACATAGCTAAATTTAAAAAAAATGAAGCTACTATTTTACGCTGGTATTCTGTGAGAGTGTGGTCCTTCCCCGGTCGTGCCGACTCATTCGTGCTACATCTATACCAGTAATATAGCTGCAGCATGGCTCTACCACGGTCAAAAAGCTGAACTGAAGTACCGAGAAAAATGTTCACAAATTAAATTTACATCAGAAGAAGATTCTGTATCAAGTACTATTGTCTGTTAGAGCAACGTATTTTATTGCTAACGTATATTTATAGCGGTGTTAAAGAACTCACTACTCCGTATCATCGTGTAAATGTCTTAAGAGGCGACAGAGAGAATTGAAACAGGAGTAGGACAGCAGCATCTTCCTGACAACAACACAAATGGTTAAATAAACAGCGGTGGTAAACCCGACTGCCAAGTGTGGCAACCATGGAACATCTATGACGTAATATATGGGAAACGCTATGTTCTACAGTGGATTATTGATATGTTGTAATGAATGAAAACATTAATAAAATAGATTCATCATAGAATATATTATATTTAAAATAAAAAAAAAATCTTCCGTATTGTATATGTAGAGAATTTCTGTATAAACAGTTATGAAATATCATAGCGTAATAAACAATAAACACAAAAACCTTAACATTAATAAGTCCGTTGTACAAATTTGCAATAAATAGTGAAAGTTGGCAACCCAATATTTACTAAATAAAACTTTAGGCGTCGTTTAAGCTCAAACTCCATTAATTACATTTTATTGCAGCGCTCATAAATGTCCCATATGTATCGTAAGTTTTGCTAAACAGCGCTCCCTGGGCTATATACAAACATTAATATAATTTTATTATTAAGGGAATGTCACTAGTTGGATGCTGATATTTTTCTGTTTTTAGAAACTTGATATTGCATAATATCATGATCGAGAGTTGACTGTGTTCTCGGCTTCTGTGAGGAGCGTTGCTAACGTCTCCTCCCGTGGGCTCTTCTGGTGCAGAGTGGCTTCGAGTGCAGTCTTCACTGAGCGCACGAGACGCTCCCATGCGCCTCCCTGGTTCGGCGCGCCCGGTGCGATGAATTTCCAATCTGTCCGCCGAGTCAGCGCGTAGTCCTTCAGCTGTGGTGCCCACTCTTCCATTGCCCGTCACAGTTCGGTATCTGCCCCATGAAAATTCGTTCCGTTGTCAGAGTAGATGACCCATGGCCACCCACGCCTAGCTGCCATGCGCCGCAATACCGATATCGCCGAGTCCGTCGTAAGGGAGTACACTAATTCTAGATGCACCGCGCGCATCGTTAAACAGGTGAATAACGCTACCCACCGTTTTTCATGCCAACGTCCTATAGCCACTGTTATAGGCCCGAAATAATCGATTCTGGTGTAGGTGAATGGTCGCGCGAATGCCCCTAATCGTTCAGGTGGTAGGTCTCCTATAACCGCTGGCCGTGGTGTCGCCTTGCGTACCCTGCATCGCAGACATCTCCGCTCCACTTCTCGCACTGTTGGTCGTAATCGGAGGATATGATATCTGGTGCGTAGGTCGTTGACCACCCTCTTGTTGACTTCTCTTCCTGACGGCGAGGCCATCTGTCTTCGTCCTCGTACAGGAATGGCGGTCCCGTGAACCATCGGTCGCTCTCTTCCTTGTTCACATAATTTACGCGCGTCGCCTGGTCTGCGATATTTTCTGCAGTCGGTATCCACCTCCATTGCTCGGGTGACGTCTTTTCTGCTATCTCCCCTAATCTATGAGCCACGTATGTGGTGTAACGCGCCGTATCAGCCTGCCAAGGTGAAACCGGCCTTCTGGTGCACTTCCGTAACCTGCCTCGCCGTATTTATTGCTTCTTCTACCGTAGCATAACTGTCTAAGTAGTCGTCCATATAATGACTACGTACGATAGCGTTAACCGCCAACGGATGTGTTTCTGCGTATGCGCGCGCGTTATGATCTCTAACACTATGTGCGAGAAACGGCGAGCTTCTCGCACCGAAAATCATCGACGTCATAACGTACTCCCGCGGTGGGCTGGATCGCTCGTTACCTCGCCACAGAAACAATTGCGCGGGTTGGTCGCGACGGTCGATCTTCACACGTAAAAACATCTCCCTAATATCCGCGGACACGGCTATTTCATTTTCCCTAAATCTAAACAGTATACCCGGTAAGTTCCGTAATAAGTCGGGGCCGTCGAGTAAATAGTCATTAAGACATCTACCGGATGCGCGCGCTGCCGCGTCGAACACTACTCTTGTCTTCCCCGGCTTGTTCGGGTTCCGTACGGCGAAGTGTGGCAGGTACCAGCTCTTGGAGTCCTCTCTCTCTGTTCCCTCGGCTTCCCTTGCGTATCCTTTTGCCAGGAGGTTGTCTATCTGGGCTGTGTAGGCGTCCCGAAACTCCGGTGACTGGTCCATTTTTCTCTCAATCGTCAGTAGTCTTCGAGCTGCCATTTCGTAGCTGGGTGGCATCCGCACGTTCGTCCGACAGTCCAACTTGGTATTGCTCGCCGACCTTCTTGACGGTGCGCTGGAATATGTCGACAACGCGCTTCTCTTCCCGTCGCGGCCTACTCTTTAGCGAGATACCTATGGAATCTATCTCGTACTGCCGTTTGAGGAGTTCCGTTAGCTCCTCGTCCTGACTGGCAAATATTGCGATGTCCCTATCTGACCGTCCGCTAGCGCTTACGACGTGTAATACGGTCTCACCGTCTTCCCTACACGTTAACCGTGACACGGTTCCCTGTATTACCCACCCTAATAACGTACGTGCAGCTATAGGCTGCCTTCGACGTCCTATTCTTAAATTACGGGTGATTATTAAATGCCAGTTGTCGGCGCCTAATAATAATCTCGGTTTTGCGTCGTCGTAACAAACCGAACTCGGTAGGTCGCGTAAGTGTTTTAAACGTAAACACTCCTTACTTACAGATTGCGAACCTATCTTTAAATTTGCTATTGTCCGCGCATTTATATTATACATCTCACTGCGCGTCTTGCCACGTATGCCTATGTTAACTAACCTACTATCGGCCTCGCGCTGACTATTATTTACTCCTCTAATATTGAGCGGCTTTACCGGTCCTTCCGCTCCTAAGTCGCGAGCTAAGTCGTCGTCGATTAACGAAATAGTAGAGCCTTCGTCAAGCAGCGCATACGTATCTATTTCCCTACCACGCGGTCCGCGTAAGGTAATGGGACACACTTTCAACAATACGGACGCACTACTACCAACGTTAGACGCGACGAGCACGGTCTCATCCGGTTTTGCCGATGTCTCAGGTGCGCGGGTTTTGCGGGCGTGAAGGAGGGCATGGTGGGGGGCGTTGCAGCCGTCGACGCCGCATTTCTTAGCTTTACATCTAAATTGTCGGTGTTTACTATTTAAACACCTAAAACACACCCCATCTTCCTTAACCCACTTCCACCGGTCGTCCAAACCCATTTGCGCTATCTTCCTACATTTGGCGATTACGTGTTCACCCCGGCAACACATACATGAGGCACTACCGGTGTCCTCCTGGGCGGTGAACGTCTTTATGTCGCGGGCCCTATCCTCTACGCGGCGTGTCAATATAATCCTTTTCGACGGTGGCGCCTCTCGTCTTACGGGCGATTCCTTAGTCGGCGCTACGGACGTATAGGCATGACTTAACGCACGATCAGCCTCTCTCATCATGAACCAAGATAGTGTGACGATGTCCGGTTCGTCTGCACTTCCGTAGTGCTCCGCATAATCGCACCAACGTGACCGTAAGTGAGGGCTAAGTTTGCTAGTGACTTCCCTAGTTAGCATCGGATTTTGTAAATATCCTTTGCCGTCGACGTTCTGCAAAATACACACTATATTTTGTAACTTAATCGCGAACAAATTTAATTCCTGAGCGGTTTGACCCGGGCGCGGATGGCGTTTCAGTTCCTCTAACGCACGATCTATAATTACTTCCGGGCGGCCGAAACACTGCTCCAATGTTCGCATAATATCTGCCGGATACTTTGCGGTAAACAGCAGTGCCGATACTACTTCCCTAGCCTCCCCACGTAGACAATTTCTTAACCTAGCCATATTTTCCGTAATTGTGAATCCATATAAACGCGTGGATTCTTTCATCGCGGCTTTAAAAGCTAACCATTCCGCGGCCGAACCGTTAAAAATAGGCAAGATCTGCGTCTGCTTCGCGCCTGACTCTAATTATGTTTTCTAGAGCTTCCGCTAGTCGATCTATACCCCTCTCTTTCCCTCGCGGAGTAAGCGACCTATATCTATTCCTATCTCCCTCTAGCCTACGCTGTGGCGCTGGCGTCCTATGTACACCTACATCCTTATGACACGGCGACGATAATCTACGATCCGCGTGGCGATGGCGATCTATGTATACCTACATCCCTACACGGTGACGGTGATCTACGATCCGCGTGGCGATGTGGCGATCTATGTATAGGCGATAGAGTGCGGCGTTGGACGCGCGACGGCGACGTAACCCGTACACGACGATCCACCTGGTTCATTTCTACGGCGACTCCACTATCCCTCTGTATCGTTTCTACGCGACGCGGTTGAACATCACTCGCTACCGTCCTCCCCTGGGCATCTTCAGCGTGGTCGTAACCGGTTTCCCTATTCGGTAGGGCCTGCTCTATCTCGATGCGGGGCGCGGGCTGAGACGGGCGGTAGGGCGGCTCCCCCCGCACAGTCTCTACGTTCTCTAACCACCTATCAACGCGTACCCTATTTTCAACAAAATCGTCTTCGTTTAGACTTTTCCTATCTGTTTCTTCTTGCAGTTGAGCGACGTCCCTAGCGTATTTCTTCTTGATAAGATCTTCTTCGAGTTGCAATTGCTTCCTTCTAATTGCAGCTAGTTCCTCCGCGGCGTTATATACGATTTGCTTTAATTTTGCTATCGCGCTAACTGTCGACCGGGCTGAACGAACTGATCGGACCGACGGAGCGCGGGGCGCGGGTCTATGTAAGTCTGCTACTGGCGCGACGGTACGTACTATCGAACTAGTTTCTGTGGTCGGAAGATCTTCTATAATCGCGGCGAGTGTCTCTGTGCGCGGCGCGGATGTGCTAACCTCTCCCAAACGATCGGTCGTAGACACGGACATAGCGGGGCGCGGCGGCGGGGGCGCGGGCGCGGGCGTAGATGCGGGCGCGAGCAGGGCCTGGGGCGCGGCGGAGGGCGCTTGTGCCAACGCGAGATAATCGGACGGGGACGCGGGTGCTTCTTCGAATATCCGCATTCCTACCGGCGTTTCGTCGTCGTTCCGTGTTTTCTGGCTTAATGTTTTCCTCATGACGTCCCTCGTTGCGACCTCCGATCGTCTTCAAAAAGATGCACGTATCGTCTTCAAAAAGACGCACGTATTGAACGCCGTTCCCGCCACAAGGGCGTTACCAGATGGTCACAGTTTGTCACCGTTAGGGAGCAACCACCTGGCCGCGTAAACGCGGTTTAAGAAACAAGAAATTGTCTGGAAACAGACAATATGACGTGTATGACGTAGGTGTAATAAGAAACAGGGAAGAAATTAGTATCGACGATCTTCTTTCTTCGTCGACGAACTTCTTTCTTCCTTGAAGATCTTCTGTAATGATGTTCTCTCTTCTGTAACTATGTTCTTTTTTCTATAATTGCCTTCTTTCTTGTTTCTTCTTACTTCTTGCTTGAATCCGGCGACGATGGACCAAGAATATAAGGGATCGAAGTGGACTGTATTTATTTATTACTGTAGCTAGTGGACTGTATTGACTAATTGACTGATCTGAGGCTAACTATGCTAGGGGACTGCGTGAAGAAAAGATGGTACTGTAGACTATGTTGTATTAAATTATTTACAATGCGGCTTTTCACTAATTATTTACACAAAGGGACTCTTTACTGGAGTCTAGATTCTTCTCTCTTGAGGTTTCTTCTCTTGTCGTATTCGAGTGCCGCTTCCGAAATGAACACCTCACAGACCAAAACGCCCTTCTTATATCCCGCAAGAGAGCGTCTCAGTCTGTGAGTAGTGCCGTGCGACGATGCTGCACGCCCATTGGTCGTTGCTCGGCTCCGGTGCGCGAGGTGTGCGGGGCGCAACGGGGTATGAAGGGGCGACGGGGCGGCGGGTCTCTAGCTGTCTGCAACAGTATCATAACATCAATTATTAAGTGCTTGTTGGTTTGATCAAGCATTTTAGTATCTAAAAGCAGCATTTTGTAATTTAAGGTAATTAAAACTAATTGAGGTGGAAGATTGTCACACTTACTCCATCAATGAGGCAAGTGTAACAGTACGATTCTTTCTGTAGTTATTTTATTATTATTTGTGGTTTTCGACAAAAGAGATGATTTAATATAATAATTATAGAGATGATACTAATGTCAAAATATTTTAAAATCTATAAACGATTTGAACGTTCATTTTTGTGTAACAATAAGTTTTTCTTCGCATGGGGCAAGTTTTCTGAGTAGTTTTAAAAAAAATGACGTCTGTTGATGAAATATTTGAAGCTATGTATTTAACTGTCGCTATAGTCAATAGCGTAAACGTTCCTGCGTTGTTCAATAGATGGAATTTAACCAATAAAACGTGTTTATGCCACATAATTTGCATTTGTTACACGTGCCCCTCTGTCACACTTGCCTCGGATGATCATATTGTTAATTTGTTCGGTAAATTACCGTCTTGGACATCCCTTGCCAATGTTGCGTTTGTTAGTTTTCCTTATTCCTTATTTCACATAATCAAACCACCTTAGCATTCATTTTTTAATTCTAGTCACAAAAGTTTTTGCAATCCTTACTTTTCTCTTATCACACAATTTCTCACCTTATCATTCAGAGTCATCCCTTACATACTCCTTAATGACCGTACTTGTATTTCTACAGCATTAACATACATAAGTTACCATGTAGTGGCTGTGTAACACTAACCCATATCACCCGAGAATGTCGTTAGAGGCACCGAGGGAAACAAATCAGGAAATGGGTAGCAGCGTCTTCCTAATAACGACTTTAAATAAAAAATAAACGAAGGGCTGCACTCCGGGAGTGCCGGCAGAAGGGAAAACTTGAATATTAACGTTGTGCATTTTTGATATTTTGGAATGGTTAGGGAATAATTTTGGACGAATTGCTTTAATTATCAGTATAAAAGTACTATCATTTATGTGGTAGAATACAATATTTATTTATTGCGCTATCGTACACAAACATGACAATTTATAATATATTAAAAAGTTTATCTCGCAGAAAAATCACACACACGAACGTTCGCCCAAGCGTCCTGCGCCGTCTAAACGAAACATCAGGCGCAGGCATAGATTTTCGCCGAGCCGTAGAAAGACATGGAAATACTTCCTCTCCTACACCGCGCGGGCTGTCTACTCTCCGTCCGTCTTACGAATTTTCGATCAGGTCACGTGTCCTGACGCGAGTTTAACATTTTTTACCCATTACAAAAAAGTGCACAACGCCGCTAAAGAAGTTTTCACTTCAAAAACTGCGGTTGCCAACCCGCTAGCCAAGCGTGGAACTACGGCGAAATCCCCCCTATGCGGCATTCTACGGGGAAGATTTATGTTCAGCAGTGGACTTTAATAGGCTGTAACGGTAACATATTACGTAAAGGTAAAGACTAACATATCATTGTATATTGTCATACGTGCCTTTTTTGACACATTCTGACTTATTACCATAGAGCAAAGAGTTCCATTTACCCTGTTTGCATTCAGTCGTTCTTTATCCCACATACTAAATACACATATTCATCCACTAGCACAAGCAATTCCTCTTATAATTTTATTTCACATATCGTTTTACTTTTTTCTTTTTTAGAAACATCACTTTTGCCTTGCTTGCGTTTACTTGAATTCTCTTTCCTTTAAATGAACTGTTCATTATTGTAACCGTTATTTAGAACTCTTTCGCTGACTACGCTTGCATGACTTGATAACCGCATTCCAGAGGTTTTAAACTTACAAATAAATTATTTTGAATTTAGAATTTGAATTTTGAATTAACTCATCCATTCTTAATCCACATTCTTTAACTTTCAAAGTTTTGCCTCGTCTTCAAGGCAAACGTGAACTCGATTCACATTTGTATAAATTTAAATGTTAAAAAAAGAAAAGAGTCATTAATCAGTTTCTAACAATCGGTAAACGTCAGTAATCCTTAACAGTTCCTGTGCTAAGCATGATGCAACAAAAGGTCTATGTTACTAAGTACTAAGTAACTTAACTAATTAAGTAAGATAAAAGGTACTAGGTACCTACCCTTAACCCCAACACTGATAATATGCACAGTATGAATTCAATTTTAGACACATATTCACTAAATAAAAGCCGGGTAAAGGACAAAATTTGTAAAATTTTATAATATTTTAAGTTTCAAAGGAACTTACAGTCCCTTGATAGTAACTGGTTACATCAGCATATGGATACCTGCAACTAACTTCAAACAGAGAAACCCATAGATGTGACTTCTTAGGCCTGATGGAGTGCCTCAAAATTTTGTTGTAAATATATTTTTGGGTATTTGTAAAATTAGCGTCCTCATAAAACTATCTGAAATAGCACCCCACGCTTTTTTACAATAAAATTAATTTTTTACTATTTTTTTTAAACTTTTAACTTATTGAAAATTATTTTCTACTTTTTAGTTCGGTTATCTACTAAAGCGTGTTTTTAATTTTTATTTTTTAGTCCGGCTAACTACAAAAGCATGTTTTTTTTGGAACGAAGATTGAACTGGCAGAAAGTGTAGTTGTTTTATGAATTACGATTATTCGCAAATCCTGAGGATCCTGGCAAGGATAATGGGACAATCTATTTAAATGATTGCATTTCGCAACGTTCATTGATAAGTTTGCGAAATTTCAAATCAATCAGACGATTTTAAGGGAATGAAAATCACATTCAAAAATTCCTTTATATATTAAGCTAATAAAAGCGTGTTAATAAACCATAGCGCCATATTACAAAGAATGCGTTAATACATTCATTACAGCTTATTAAAATCCAGTGCTAAACATAGGCCTCTCTCTCATAGGAGGGTAATTGGAAGATAATGTCACGCTTGGCAGAAGTATTGGCATTCACAGTTTTTTAATATTTTGAGCTCTAATCAAGAATATCCTGCTGCTCACCTTCTGTTTCAGTTTCTTTATTTCAGTTTTTTTTCTTTTCTGTTTAGTTTTCAGTATTTCATGCTGGCACATCGCTTGCAACTTTATAAAGTGCAAATCCGGCCTCATATGGAATACTGTTCTCATCTCTGGGCCGGGGCACCCCAGTGCCAGCTCCTTCCACTTGACCGCATCCAGCGCAGAGCGGTTCGAATCGTCGACGATCGAGTTCTTTCTGATCGGCTTGATAGACTGGCACTGCGTAGAGATGTCGCATCTCTTTGCGTATTTTATCGCATTTACCACGGGATGTGCTTTGAGGAATTGTTCAGTTGTTCATGGGTGGCGGTAGTCATTTACCATCAGGTGAGCCGCATGCTCGTTTGCCCCCTCTCCTATAAAAAAAAACCTTACTAGGTACTATGTGTTCTTTATGGTGGTCAGGACCTCCATTTTTTTAAAAGAAAATTATCTTGATTTGATTACATGTGTAATTGTTATTGAAAGTCATTTTTTACTTTACCACTGGTTCGAAAAAAACCTCTGTCCTGGGAAGAACCAACAAGAAACCCAGCGGGACTTTGTTTTTTTAAATAAATTTTACATGAATGATTGTACAAACTCAAAATTTGTTTTAGAAATAGCTTAGAAGCGACCACCTCATTCCCATGGGTTATTATCAACCATGTATGAAGCGTCAGTAGCCTAATGGCAGGGCGCCGACCGCGAACTTGAAAGGTCGTGTGTTCGAACCCGCCATTCGACTACTGTCGTGAACCTCTTCTAACACAAGTGCATTTTAAGCTTACCAGAAGTGGTTAAAGTTAATATTAGTAATGTTTAATAGCCTTACTAATATGTTTTTTATAAGAAATAAAAAAATGTATTTATTAATATTATAATAACTCTTTTTATATAGTTTTTGTTCAATAAAATATTTAAACTTGGTAATAGGCAGTTGTAATAGCATATGCATTGCACCAAGAATGAATTACTGACTCTGTGGAGTAGGGGAACTGGTATCACTAGCTTGTGAATGTGTTTTTTTGCTGCAGCAAAAAACCAAATGGTGTACATCTACAGAACATTTGTCTGAAGGAACGCTCATCCTTATCAAGGAGACGGGAGAACCACCGCTGCTGTGGTCACTGGATCGAGTCACAAAAGTTTTTCCTGGCACCGACAGAACATCAAGAGTAGCAGAGGTGAAGACAAGAGAGGAACTCTCCTGCGGAGTTATAAAAACATTTGCCTACTTCCTCTTAAGGCGCAGGTTGAGCAAAATGTCGCGCTAGTCGTTATTTGTGCGGTTTTTAGGAGCTATCTACTTTTTATTTAAAAGGTATATCAACAAATAAAAACACATTATATTTCTACATAATCTTGATTTCATAAGAGCTATATCCAATTATTTTTTAAAGGAATAAATATTAATATAATCTCCTTACAACGAAACCACATAAATGTGAAATTATTATTGATAACATGTGTTCGAGACGGCCAAAATGACTTTAAACGAAAAAGTGATTAAAGAATATTAATTTGTTTAAAAAGTAAAAATACGGAAAAATTCGATTAAATAATGTGTTAATGTAGTTTTACCATGTATTTACAACTCTCAATATGTTTGTATAGAAGGTCGGTTTAATAATAGTTAATATAAACAACTTTATTTTGTTTAAGAAAAACCGACCAATCACAGCGCGCCGCGCTATAGAACTTTCTGGAAATTTAAATTAACTGCGTAATAGTTTATGCAAAAAATTAATGAGAATATTTTTATGTCCTGAAAGAGTTGTAAATATGATATTTAGTTAGCATATGTTGAATAGATCATTATAATAAAGAAATATTTCGTATAATTAAGCACGATTTAAAAGTTATAGGATAATTAAAGAATTAATATGCCCAATTAGTGTAAAAGTTTAGGACATTTTACTTAATAACTTTGTTGAATGTAAATATATTAATTATCCTTTATCACGTACTAATGAAGACCAAAAATGTCTATTTAATGATGTATAGCGTGTTAAAATTAAGATTAGTATTATATAGAAAACATTGCAATTTGTGCCATTTGCATAAAGAAAAATGTTTGAAAATAAAGAGGCAAATGGGAAATGGCAAGCGGCTCACTATAGAGTATAGCCGAAGTCTACCTTATGGGGGCGAAACATTGTAATATGGTAGTAGGAAGAACTACCAGTGCCCAGCAGTAGTATCCGGTAGTAGTTGCAGTGACTAGCAGAAATATATAGTGAAAGTGTTTAGCTAGCCGAAAAAAAGTGGCAACTGAAAATTCGGTGTTGCATATAGTAAAAAAGTGTTAGCTAGCGGAAAAAGGTCGTAACTGAAAATTCGGTGCGGCATATAGTGAAAAAGTGTTAGCTAGCGGAAAAAGAAAAAGGTCACAACTGAAAATTCGGTGTGACATATAGTGAAAAGTGTTAGCTAGACGGAAAAAGTGACAACTGATATTCGCAGTTACACAAGTGTTAAATTCAACTAATTTTAGTTGATTAATAGCTGCTAGTCAGTAGTGTTAAAGAACCAACTACTCCGGACAGATATTTTTATACTACCGCTCATTTAAATTAAATATTTTAAAATATATAGTGAACAACCTATAGTGAACAACCATAGTTGACCAACCGTTTTGAATAATAGTGATAAATAAATAATAGTTGTAAAATTTCGCGACAAATTAATTAGTCGAACCGCTGGCCACTCCCTTGCTATTTTAATTTATAATCGTGCATTTTAATTTTGAACCTCAGTCCACAGTTTATCCGCAGCAACCGCAGAGACGGCAGTGAAAGACGGCAGTGGGAGGATTCCGGAACCTACAGGTGTAGGACGTGAGCGACTCGCGGAGTATCTTCGACAACATTTACTCCGAAGAGTTACGCCCGTCCGGCACATTTTATGGTCCTTCGAGCCGGATTCATCCTCCTGTACTTCCGGCTGGACCATTTTATGGTCCTTCGAGCCGGATCCTTTCGCCCGTACTGCCGACCGGACCATTTTATGGTCCTTTGAGCCGAATCATCCGTATACACCGGACCACATTTGCTGGTCATTCGAACGGGATTCGTCAATCCGTTAGTATTTCGTAACCGGGTACATAGTCACTACCGTTTTAAAGTTGCTGAATTTTCAGAATCAAGATGCCGATCACTCGTTCGCAAGGAAGGGGAACCATGGCGTGGACTGTCGGTCTGGATGATGGGCCGTCGGACAATACCGACACCGTCCGCCACCAGATTCCACCACGCTCACCATCCACAACAGAAGGCGCTGAGGCGCTAGCTTGCCCCCGCGATGGGGGGGTACTCCTGCCAGTGCCAGCCGCTGTTAAAGCTGGTACACCGAAGCAGAGGGAACAGATAGAAGGCAACGATGACATTCGCTGTGCATCACCGCCAACAGCCCGGGTATATTCCCGCGCCGAAGAGCCACTAAGGGGCCACGCCGACAGAAGTACAAGGTCAAAAAAGACCATCCGGCCCAATAAAAAGGTTTTGAAGGCTCGTGAGGAAGTGCTGAGAATAAAATTGGAACTCGCACAGATCTCATTACAGATGGCTGAAGAAGATGATGAATCGGACGACTATGATGAGGATGGTCACTCCAAAAGTGAGTATGTCCGATCTTGGCTCGAAAATTCTGTAGCCAAGCAAAAGCCAACGCAAGGCGCAACCACCGGTGGGGAGGCCCCACTTAATAAAAACATCACAAAGCCACCCCCGGAGGTTGTCGACCTCAGTGAGCCGCCGATGAAGCTCACAAACAAGGATTCGAAGGTTGATGAAGAAAGGGAGCTCCTACCTGTTGTATCAGAGCTCACCTACCAGGATCCCAATGCAGAAAATATACCGAAGAGTCCCATACCTCAGAAGATTTGCCAGGACTCCAAGGTTGATGAAGACAGGGGGCTCCTACCAATTGTATCAGAGTCCACCTACCAGGATCCCTATCCGGAAGAAGCAACCAAGAATCCCATAACAAAAAGGCCTAACCAGGCACCTGTCAGCAATGAAGACAGGGTGCTCCGACCATTCATATCGGAGCTCACGTCCGCTATAGCCGCACTCGCTGACAAACCAAAACCAGAGAGTGCATCGTCGAATATTTTCGCAACATCAAAAGCGATAATGACGCTGCCGAGCTTTAGCGGAGCACATACCGAATGGCTTTCGTTCCGTGCCATTTATGAAACAACCCGAGGCTACTTCAATGACATAGAAAATACTGCAAGACTACGAAGAAGTCTACAAGGAAGAGCCTTGGAAACAGTCAGTTCAGAACTCATCGGGCATGCTAAACCAGATGAGATTATGCGAGAACTGGAGCTACAATTCGGGCGTCCAGATTCAATCGCGCAAGCCGAAACCGAAAAATTACGGGGATTACCACGCTGTACAGAGGCACCCAGAGATATTTGTACATTCGCGAGCAAAGTGAGGGGAAGCGTCGTCACTCTTCGAGCACTCAAACGAGACCATTACCTCGTTAACGCAGAGCTGCTACGACACCTCACAGACAAACTGCCAAACTCTATACGCGCGCAGTGGTATAGAATTTATACAGAAAGGTACGACTCGAGACCAGACCTCGGTTCCTTCAGTGAATTTATAACCGAGCAAGCTCGCTTCTGCAGTGCATTTGCGCCTCCTGAAATCATAAACGGAGCGCAAAATAATCGTCCAGTACATAGGACGCACACGGCTACCACTAAGCCATCTCCGAAATGCAGTGTGTGCGAAAAAGAGGGTCATTACGGATCCGACTGCAACAAGTTTAAAGAAGCAGATATTGATAAAAGATGGCAACTCGCCAAGCAAAGGAATTTATGTTTCCGGTGTCTACGTTATAGAAGTCAGACACACAGATGGAAAACCACAAAGTGTGGAATAAAAGGATGCAACGCGACACACAATCGACTTCTTCATCATAATAAAAAAGAGAAGACAGAGGTCACACTAAAAGAACCTCAAGAAACAGTTGCAAACTCATTCGCTGTATCAAAGCATCAAGCTTACTTGAAGATAATTCCAGTTCGAGTAATTGGACCGGCGGGAGCGATAAACACACACGCTCTGCTGGATGATGGGTCGACAGTCTCATTAATGGATCAAGAGATTGCCAATCAAATTGGAGCTACAGGGCGGTTGGACCCATTCAAGATCACAGCTATCGGGAACACTACCCTCGATTCGCCGGACTCCCAAAGAGTCAAAGTTTCACTGAAGAGTCTCCATAGAAAAAGGGTGCCATTCAGAGCACGCACGGTCGCCAGCCTAAACTTGCGGCCGCAGACTGTACGTGCAACAGACATAGAAAAATGTAAGCATTTGAAAGACTTAAAGAATCAATTGATATATGATTCAGGCAACCCCAGGATCCTGATAGGACAAGACAACTGGAGACTCTTAACAGCCACTAAAGTCCGCAGAGGTCCACCGCACCAGCCAATCGCCTCGCTCACAGAACTGGGATGGGTGCTACACGGGGCACACACAAAAGCCCCACATCAGCGCATCTACACGGCCAATGAGCTGTACACGAGCGAGGAGAACACAGATGACCAACTCCACGAATATTTCGCGCCAGAATCTCTCGTAGTTAACCCGAGAAGATCAGACTCCGGTCCAGAGAAGAAAGCTGAAGAAATACTAAATAGCAGCACCCGTCAGTTGGAAGACGAGCATATAGAAAAAGAGCTTCTCTGGACAAAGAAAGATGTCACGATGCCTGTCAACGATAAAACGACAGTTAAGAGGTCTACACCCTCGTCCTCCGTACCTACAAGCGAGGAAAGATCGTTGACAATTAAAGAAAAGTATAGAGCTCCGCTATACAGAGAAGCCATTCCCGATCCGACGAAATTTTCGAAATGGGAACGCTTAGTGCGAGCTACGGCCAGAGTGCTTCAATTCATAACACTCTGCCGCAAAACCACCGACAGGACCTTTTACAAAAGGACGAAAAGAAATAGAGAGGAAGACCCCGACTGGAGGAGATTGAAATGTAATCCGCGACGTCTCGCGCAGCCTCCCAGTCAGGTGAAGAATAAAGATGTAAACAAATACATCACACTGGAGGCCGAATATATAAGAAAGGCCGAAAAGCTCCTGATACATGTCATCCAGGAAGACTCCTTCACACAAGAGATAGCCGATCTCCGTAAAGATAAGAGGGTCGCCCATGATAGCCGCCTACGACCGCTTCAAATACAATTGAAAGACGGGATCATTGCGCTACGAAGTCGCATAGCCGCTGTAAAAGGAGTCTCTGAAGATATGAAAGGACCGGCTATATTGGATGGTGATCATCACATCACCCAATTGTACATTGATTGGACGCATCGTAGCCTGCATCATTGCGGGACCGAACCTACCATCAACGAGGTTCGACAGCATTACTGGGTAATCAGACTAAGACCCACTACTAAAAGAATAGTAAGCCAATGCGTTCAGTGCCGCATAAGAAAGGCACAACCATCCATGCCAGCCACCGGTGATCATCCCAGCACGCGTCTCGCACATCACCAGAGACCGTTCACGTTCACCGGCCTGGATTATTTTGGGCCACTCTCCGTAACAGTGGGACGTCAGCATCAGAAGAGATACGTGGCTCTCTTCACCTGCCTTACATCACGAGCTGTACATTTGGAAATTGTGGCAGATCTCAGCGCAGACTCTGCCATACTGGCATTAAGAAGATTTGCAGCGCGCCGAGGATGTCCCACCGAGATTTACTCTGACAACGGCACCAATATTCACGGTGCCGACAAGGAGCTTCGAGAGGCTTTCCGAGAAGAAGCCAGCCGACGAGGCATAGTATCGCGATTTATAACCCCCTCCGCGCCTTTTATGGGAGGGGTGTGGGAACGTCTTGTTCGATGCGTGAAGACGGCACTATACACCGTCCTTCATGAGAGACATCCGCACGAAGATGTCTTGACCACGCTGCTCTGCGAGGTGGAGTACACAGTAAACAGCAGACCATTGACTCACATCTCAGTAGACAGCAAAGACAACGAGTCCATCACTCCAAATCACTTCCTATTGGGAGGATCTGCGAGACTGCCAACACCTGGAGTTTTTAGTGAAAAAGATGCGAACAGCAAAAAACACTGGCGACGCTCCCAGATACTCGCTGACATGTTCTGGCAGCGTTGGGTCAAAGAATATCTGCCGGAACTTCAAAACCGGCGGGAGGCCCATGGTCAAGGCCCCGATCTCCAGGTGGGCGATCCAGTCCTCATAGCCGACAGCCAGTTACTTCGTAACACCTGGCCACGAGGAAGGATTGAAAACATATACCCCGGGGCGGACGGACAGATCCGCACTGTGGAGGTACGCACAGCAAACGGACTAATCAAGAGGCCAACCAGGAAACTCGTGCCGCTGCCGAAGTAGAGGCAACGTCTCTCACCGGAATTTATGCAGCGACGCTGCGACGAGTCTTCGCGACGATGCACGGCGGGAGAAATGTTCGAGACGGCCAAAATGACTTTAAACGAAAAAGTGATTAAAGAATATTAATTTGTTTAAAAAGTAAAAATACGGAAAAATTCGATTAAAAAATGTGTTAATGTAGTTTTACCATGTATTTACAACTCTCAATATGTTTGTATAGAAGGTCGGTTTAATAATAGTTAATATAAACAACTTTATTTTGTTTAAGAAAAACCGACCAATCACAGCGCGCCGCGCTATAGAACTTTCTGGAAATTTAAATTAACTGCGTAATAGTTTATGCAAAAAATTAATGAGAATATTTTTATGTCCTGAAAGAGTTGTAAATATGATATTTAGTTAGCATATGTTGAATAGATCATTATAATAAAGAAATATTTCGTATAATTAAGCACGATTTAAAAGTTATAGGATAATTAAAGAATTAATATGCCCAATTAGTGTAAAAGTTTAGGACATTTTACTTAATAACTTTGTTGAATGTAAATATATTAATTATCCTTTATCACGTACTAATGAAGACCAAAAATGTCTATTTAATGATGTATAGCGTGTTAAAATTAAGATTAGTATTATATAGAAAATATTGCAATTTGTGCCATTTGCATAAAGAAAAATGTTTGAAAATAAAGAGGCAAATGGGAAATGGCAAGCGGCTCACTATAGAGTATAGCCGAAGTCTACCTTATGGGGGCGAAACATTGTAATAGAGCCTTCAAGACTAAGATCAACTGGAGGCTCTACCAACAACATCTACTGGAGAGACCTCCAGTAACAACACAGATCAACACAGCGGACGACGTAGAGGCCGCTGCAACCAGAATTACTAAGACGATCACAGAAGCTCTCAACGCGGCCTCTACGATCGTCCCACTTACCAAAAAGAAAGAAGAGCTGCCACAAAAGTTACGAATTTAGCTGAGGAGAAAGAGAGCACTAAGGAGGCTTTGGGCGCGTACGCGCTGTCCAAGAATCAAGTCACAACTCAACACCCTATCAGAAGAGCTGTCGGTTGCAATCCAGGCCCACAGAGGAGAGGCCTGGGAGCGGCGCATTTGGAAAGCAGAGGACGAAGATGCGTCGCTCTACAAATTGAACCGGCAGCTAACAAGAACCAAAACACCAGTCTGCGCACTTATAAGTAGCACAGGAGAGAAGTGCTATGAGGCCAAGGGAAGAGCGGAAATCCTAGCTGAGCACTTCGAGGAGCAGTTTATGCCGAACCCAGCAAGTGCGGAGTTCATGGAGCTTCATATCCAAAAGGAGAGCCGCGTACAGGAGTTCCTGTCGTCGCCCGCGCCACCGCTTGCAGGAGAGTGGTTTATTTCCCCCGCTGAACTGCGGAGGACAATTGCCCGCCTGCAGTTGAGGAAGGCGCCGGGGCACGACCGGATCACAAACGCAGCACTCCGACAGCTGCCGAATAGAACAATTGTAGAGATTGGGAGACTCTACAATGGCATTCTGCGGACTTTCCACTTCCCGGAGAGCTGGAAAATCGGCAAAATTATCGTCTTGCCAAAACCCGGTAAGGACAGGCGTAGAGCAGCTAGTTACAGGCCGATTACGCTGCTACCGCACATAGCCAAACTGTTTGAGCGCATCGTGCTGAGAAGAGTCCGCCCGTGCATACAACTGCGGGCGGAACAACACGGATTTCGGAGCGGACACTCTACAGCTACACAGCTGACCAGAGTGCTGCACCTACTATCGACGGAATATAACTTCGAGAGAACGTCTGTGGGCGTCTTCTTGGACATAGAGAAGGCGTTCGACAGGGTGTGGCACTCTGGACTACTCTTCAAGATGGAACAACAAACGAGTGTCCCTCCTGCTATGCTGCGGCTAGTGGCGTCATTTCTAGCTAACAGAAGCTTCTACGTCTGTGTAGAGGATGCCGAGTCCGCAGTCAAGCCAATTAGAGCCGGCGTACCACAGGGCAGCTGTCTCTCGCCGATCCTGTACGCGGCGTACACCAACGATATACCGACGCTTGCTGGACAACTGCAGGAATGGGAGGACCACGTAGAGCTGGCGCTATATGCGGACGATAGTGCCTACTTCACGTCGTCCAGAAGAACCCACATCGCGGTTGCCAAGATGCAGCGCCTGCTGGACCTGCTGCCACCATGGCTGGATGAGTGGAGGATGGCTGTCAACGTGGGGAAGACGGCCGCTCTACTCACCCGGCGTTATAGAAACCTACCACCACCATTGAAGCTAAGAGGCCAAGAGATCGCGTATCAGAAGGCCGTAACCTACCTTGGATGCCGGATTGACAGGATGCTGCGCATGACTGCGCACGTCGACATCGTCGTCCGCAATGCCAGATGTGCGCGGGCGGCGCTCCGTCCAGTCCTGGCATCCAAGTTGCCGTTGAGAACGACGACCAAGCTCTACAAAATGTATATACGCCCGATACTTACGTACGCCGCTCCGGCCTGGTACGCGCTCTTGAGCAGCAGACAAAGGCAGCGGTTGCAGGTCCAGCAGAACTTAGCACTAAGGACCATTGTCGGTGCAGGTCGCTACGTCCGGAATGATGTCATAGCGGCCAACCTGAAAATGGAGACGATCGAAGAGTTTGTGGTCCGGTTGACGCGCGGCATGTTCGACCGCGCTGACAACGGGCCACACTTACACCTGAACAACTTTGCGCCGCTACACACTCGCCCCCCGGACGGGCGACCTCTACCAAGAGAACTCCTCTCTATAAGAGATTAGAGAGTCGAGTAAAGCCCTCAATGCCGCTGATAGGCCAACTCTGACACCTAGGTCGAAGCAGTCGCCTATACGACGACTTACCCGACCTAGCTAAATTAAACAAACAATGAGAAATCCAACAATGCCGGATTACCGGCTTCCAATGACCGGCCCATAGAAATGGGCTGTGAGGATTACCCGGGTAATGGGGGAGAAGCCCCGAGGCCCGAGACCTGCTGGGTGTAGTACACACACCGCAGCAGACGACAACGTAGAGTGTAATATGGTAGTAGGAAGAACTACCAGTGCCCAGCAGTAGTATCCGGTAGTAGTTGCAGTGACTAGCAGAAATATATAGTGAAAGTGTTTAGCTAGCCGAAAAAAAGTGGCAACTGAAAATTCGGTGTTGCATATAGTAAAAAAGTGTTAGCTAGCGGAAAAAGGTCGTAACTGAAAATTCGGTGCGGCATATAGTGAAAAAGTGTTAGCTAGCGGAAAAAGGTCACAACTGAAAATTCGGTGTGACATATAGTGAAAAGTGTTAGCTAGACGGAAAAAGTGACAACTGATATTCGCAGTTACACAAGTGTTAAATTCAACTAATTTTAGTTGATTAATAGCTGCTAGTCAGTAGTGTTAAAGAACCAACTACTCCGGACAGATATTTTTATACTACCGCTCATTTAAATTAAATATTTTAAAATATATAGTGAACAACCTATAGTGAACAACCATAGTTGACCAACCGTTTTGAATAATAGTGATAAATAAATAATAGTTGTAAAATTTCGCGACAAATTAATTAGTCGAACCGCTGGCCACTCCCTTGCTATTTTAATTTATAATCGTGCATTTTAATTTTGAACCTCAGTCCACAGTTTATCCGCAGCAACCGCAGAGACGGCAGTGAAAGACGGCAGTGGGAGGATTCCGGAACCTACAGGTGTAGGACGTGAGCGACTCGCGGAGTATCTTCGACAACATTTACTCCGAAGAGTTACGCCCGTCCGGCACAACATGCATCTCCTCGTAAAGTAAGTATTATTTTATTTTGTGATTTACACCAATGGATAGGCAATTTATTACTGAACATTGCTATTATAATTTTTTTTTTCAAAAGACCAAGATTTGATTTTATTAAGAAATTATTTTAAAATCTAGGCGTATTCCCTGCCCAAGGGCTTGCTGGAATCAGTGAGCACTGAGCTCTTCAACGTGAAACCCGTGTCGTTAGAGCGTCGGCCAGCGCAACGCTCACGTCATCTTATCAGTCGATAATATTATTACTTATTAGGTTATTTATAGTTAGTATTATTTGTTTGTTTTGGGTATAATTTTTTGTATTAGTTATACATATGTTTGTTGTGTTTTTTACTGCGCGATGAAGCTTTTTGCGTGTATTTTCTTTGAAGTAAATGCAAATAAAAAAATGAAGCACCATTAGCATATAAGGTTCGAATCCATAATTAACATTTCGACAAATATTATAATTTACTCTATAAAAGGCTAATTCAATATTATCAGTATAGTATACAGTTAAAAATAATCCTAAAACCCAACCCAAGATGTATTATAGGTCCAGATACCGTGTTGCTAACACACAGCACCGTTCATAGTGATGCCAGTCCTTGATTCATGTGTGCGTGAGTACCACGTGACGCGCATATCTTACGCACCATGGCTGCATTAATGTGCGTGACTTTGGTAATAACAGTGCGAATCGATTACCCAAAAAATGTGGGAGATTTTATTTTTCATTCATATTGACGTACCTATTGATTCCACGAGTATAAAATGTGTTTGCGAGGCGTTTGCATTTGTGTGCGTGTGTGTATGGGGATATGGTTGGTTATGTGTGTTTTATGCATTGATATAAGAAGAGTAGAGGATAAGCTGTAAATTGCATATATATTTTTTGGTTATACAAATATCATGCAAACATGAACCTTGCCAACAAAAATATATCTGTCTCATTCTCACACGTTATGATTTTCAAATGTAAAAAGAGATAAGTACATATCTTAGACTTCAATTTTCTGTTGCCAGTTTTCATAAATGTCACCAAGCTCCACCTTGAAGCATGACGCCATTTTAGGATGACGTTCATTTGTGGTAGTTCGTCTGTCATCTAAGCCTTGTTCGGAGTTATTTTGTAGTGTTACAGTGAATTTTGACTATTTTGGAGCTTTTTTGTTCATTAGTAAAGGGTAGTTGAGCAAAAACAACATGACAAAGTGTTGCATCAATGGATGTAATTCAAATTTTCGTAAAAATGAAGTAGAAGTATTGTCATTTTTCAGGTTAGTTGTAACTTTTTTCCTTAATTGTATATTTTTTCGTGTGAATTGCGTTTCGTGTTCATGTTATGGGTTCTAAATCGTGTTTCCCACTATTATCTAGAATTTCCAATGACGATTATCATGTAAATTTAAACAAGTAAACATTTTGATTGTTTACATTTTTACATAGTGTTGTCCTTACGTGTTGTCATGTTTTGAAATTATCGATATAAATTTTAACAATATTTTTTATTAAACTGGCTTTACGGCTCTGGGTTCTAGCCCTTCTGAGCCTGTTTAACAATAATATTAATGTAGTCATGATCAAATAACGTTTTAGATACGTAAACTGTATATTTAATCAAACGATCGATTGGGAGCCTTTCGTTTAAGAAAAGAACTTCAAAATAGTGTAAATCGTAAATTTTCTATAATAGTTTTTTTCATCACAAGATTTGATGATGTTAAGATTATTTTTGATTGGTACTTAAGGATACATAATATTTATTTTAGGTTGCCAAAAAATGAAGGCCTTCAAAAATTGTGGATTGAAAATATAGGTCAGGAAAACATAAAACCTGCAGTAGTAAGAAGAATATTATGCTCCTTGCATTTTGAAAAATAATGTATAAATAGAACGCTGGATGTAGTTCGGCTTAAAGGTGATTTGGTTCATGTCTAAAATAAATTTTCTGACTAAATAATATTATTTCGTCACGAATAAATGATTTTAATCAGTATACATTATTGTTATTTTATTTATTTTTAATCCTTACTCTCTCGTTTACCTCCAGTATCCACCACTAATTACGCTACTGGTGGAAGTCATTACAACTTGCAGGTTGTAAACACTATAAAATTGATATTTTGTGGTGTTACACAAATGGGATATAATGAGAAATGAGTATGGAAGTGGAAGTCTGAAGTGGCGCAGCCACCCCTATTGATCGAAATGTTGCATGGAAATTGGTTGTCGTATGGTATGAACTTGGGATGCTGAAGATTGAGGAATACGTTAGGATAGTTAAATGATTAATGGATTGTGTGAACTGTGGTATGGTTAGAAAGGGGCTGCTCAACTCGATTAGATTACTGAGATAAATAAATAAATAATCTTTATTATCAAAAAAAAAGAGAGATGACGGCTAGTAACTATGTATGAAAGAACACATGCTCCACAAACTTTAAATAAATCAAGATAAAGGTCAGTCCACTGCACGTTCATGGTGACTTGAACTGGTAACCGACCATTACCACGAAAGAAAGGTGTTGTCGAATCTTTATGGCGGCTTGGAAGTTAAGGGCGAGCGCTAGTCCGTGCAGATATAGTTGAAAGAAAACTTGATGGTGTCTCAGATCACAGTACGTAAAGCGAAGCGTGAAGGTACAAGACTTGCGCTCGCAACTAACTTCCCAGCCGCTATAAAGTCTATATATATGATATAATTCACGCAACCTGGACGCATACCGTTGGGGCTGGTTCGATATGGTGCACGACAAAACCACTGGAAAAAACTTAGGGGAGACTTCTGCCTAGTAGTGGGACAGCATGGGCTGGACAAAAAAATCATACGGAGCCTAATACATTGCCTATAGTGGTGGTTTCGTTAATCTCTGCAGAGGAGAAAAAAAATGCATGCGTCAACCCAGGGACGCACGCATGGAGTGCTTATGTGCAGATCGCCGTCGTTACGAAAAAACGTTAGCTCGTTGCACGAACTCAGTATAATATTCTGGTGCACATCGTATACATCTTCTGAAAAGAAAGGAGTTAAAGCTCCAATCAAGTGCTCTTTCCTTGGTCTCTTCGCTCACTTTTGACTGTTGCTTCACTATATTTTAAAGCAATTACAGTTTCAAAACTTTCCTATTCTGAGTTGAACGTAAGATTTATTTATTTATCATCTCAATACAACTATTATTACAGGATTAACCTAATTCAATAGTGTAGTGATCTAATATTTGTTTATTTAATTTGTACCTATGAGAACGATGGTACGTCATAATTTATATAGCATCGATACTGAAAATATCGACAAAAACAACGCTATTTCTTGTGGGTGGAGTCGTCGCCATATTTGAGAAACACTTGACTTCAGGTCACGTGACCACATGCCATATCCCCTATTTTTCTTATATCTATAGTTTTATGTAGGTACGAACTTTGCACTAAAATATTCAATAAATGTAATAAAACCTATAATTAATAGAACAGTTAAAAATAAATAAAAAAGCACAGTAGATATTTATTCACGTAACATATATTTATAATCTATTATTATTAAATATATACAGAGTACTATACTTTTGTACTGTAGAACACAAAATATTGCCGCTTCTTACGAAGACATTAATTATTTTTCAATCCTAAGTAAAATAACGAAAAAGTAAGTTTGGTTAAGCGTAAACTTCGGCCAAGAGATAGCAAATGTTTATTTTTTTTAATTGTTCCGTTCCGTTGCTGCGTGGAGGAAGGACAAAAGCAAATAAACAAAAAATCGCACTTTCACATTTATAATATTATATAAGTATGGATTGTCAAGAATGATAGATAAACTTTTGAAACCGGTTTACAATCGGCTTTTTAAGGGTGGAACTATACACTCCCGCTCTCTTTTTTGCTCTAGTAAATAACGTTTCTGAGTGACCAAAAAGGATAGAAGCATAGGAAAGTGTGATTCCGTGCTGCCAGATGTAGTTCAACCCTAAACCTTAAAACGGTTTAACTCTATAGGTTGGGTAAAATCTGTAAAATTAGACCGTTTAAAACCCCTATACAGATTAACTTTCCGGTTGATCATGACATTAAAAAATGGTAAAAACATTTCATAGACTAGGCAACACTTGAATATTATTGCGCAGTATTATTATTTGTATTGACATTTAGCTTTCGTATTCTTTTACAAAGAAATACACCACCAAATTGTATAGTTACTTATGAAAAGTGATGTTCTTAACTTTATCTTTTTTCCAAGAGTAATTTTTACATGATTTCACAGCAGAAACAGTCATTTTGCGAAATTAAAAACGCCGGTGTGTGACGTATGTTCACAGTGAACGTCGCTGGCGTAAAGGCGAAACGTTCGAACGAATACACCAGTATTGGCGCCTATGAAATGGAAGCGTTTTAGGTGCGCGTACACGGTATCTGGACCTATAAAACATCTTTGACCCAACCACAATATCTTATTAAGTATAGTACTGCCTCGCTGGTCTAGTGGTTGTAGTAGTGCGACTGCTGATCATGAGGTCTCCCGGGTTCGAATTCCGGGTCGGGCCAAAAAGTCAGTTATGAGTTTTTAATTTATGTTCTAAGTTATAATTAGTATTACTAAGTTATAGTTTTTTGCTAAAATATAGTATATTATTTATTGCTTGTTTTTTTTCTTCTTTTCAAAAAATAATTGAGTACATAAGGTGTTCTATACGCCGAATGTCAACGAGAAAAGCTAGTACATCTTTTGCTAAACTTTAAAATCTAAAACCAATTTTAAAACAGACGAATTGATCATAACTCCCTTGGCTATAAAATAAGTTATGATCTAATTAATGGTATTTATTCCAGTTTATGGCAGTCCTGATTTATTTATATTACGTGGCTGAAATTAGGTACTTCTTATTAGGTACGTCAAAGCAAATAACAGCCGGGCGGCTGACATTATGCACTCCATACATTTCTTATATCTAATTACAGCCCCATTAATTTCCACTAAAAGAAAATAAATAACTTGTAAATTCAAACAAAAATAACTGCATTACTATGTCTATAGTCATATTCATACAAATCAAAAAGCCTATATATAAATAATGTAAAGTAAGCATAATTTTACCGGGATCATAACTTGTCAAATAATTAGGAAAATGATCGTTTTCCGTTGTGTACCTGTTTTGATTTTAACACTGTTAGGTTTAAAACTGCGAGGTAATATTTGAATAAATATACTTTCCTCTAGGTACAAAGAATTTTTTAGATGACAATATTTGTAGCTAAGACTACTAGAAATTTTATTTATGGAGTAAAAAGGCGAAAAGACTGGAATTAGGGGCATGTCTGGTATTAGGGGCTTCCACCCTAATTCGGTAAATAGTATCTAAGTAGGTATTAATATACCTACTTTTTACTATAAACTAAAAATTTTTAAAACTAAATTTAACTAAAAAAAACTAAACTGACCATTTATTTTTTAACTCAAAACAGGACATGGGTTTATTTATACTCTAAAATCTATAACTTTATACAATTAGTGTTCACTATAAAATTATAAATATAAATATATAATCTAGAATTTTAGTAGGTACTTAAAAGTCTCAATCCAAAAGAATTAAATTCTAAATACCGTTACCTGATTTCAGCTTTCTGAGGTGTAGTCGTGCTGTCGGCAGAGAATTCATTATCTGGTCCCGTCCCGAGGGTATAAACGCCGACTCAGAAAATATCGGAGAAAATGTAAAGAAAAATCCAAATTTATACATATAAATAAAATTGAAGTGTCTGTATGTAATACTGAAATAACTGGTTTGCTTAATAGAAAGCTCTAGGTCTAGCTCTAGTAAGGTTATTTGTATGCTATTACGACGTAAATAATAATTATTAAAATTTTTGTCTGTCTGTTTATCTGTCCGGGTTAAGCTTCGGAACGGTAGAACCGATTATGATGAAGCTTTATGAACAGATAGAGAGCAATGCCATTAGGGATGTAGGCTATATTTTACCCGAAAATCTAGAGATTTTTTTTAATAAAAACAATGATAAAATAAATGGTCTATAATTACCTTAAACCTTAACAAGGCCACGTTAATAGACCTTATCCAGGCAAAGCCGGGTGCATCGCTAAATGTAAATAAATTCATAGATTATTACAAAATGACGACGAGAAAAACACAGGTTATTACAGAGATGAAATGATACAAAAAAGTAAAGCACAATAGATATTGATTTTTTGTGTTATGTTTATTTCTTACGCAGCAGCTAAGACATCGACTTTGAATTCCCGGTATCTAACTAGGATATTATTATATTTCTATAGATATAGATATTGTGAAATTTCTAGAAGGATCTTGACTTTCCTAGTTCTGCTACTCGATACTAGAGGGCGCTAGTGATAACTAGTGCTGCCATGCACCAGGCATTAATGGTGGCGCTCAACAATATATTTCATCCTTACATTGTTGACGAGCCTCGAACCCGTGTGCCCGGTATTAGAATTCGTTATATGCGTCAATCTTCCCAGACCATTACCATTTGGGACTTTTCAAGACAAAAGTTACTTAGCACTTTTTAGGTTAACGTGTTTTACATATCATGTCCTCTCACCGCTTAGCATCAGGTAAGAAGTTGTTTAAGCACTGAACTTTAAACTGCGTTTCATCGTCTTCATCATCATTCCGTAAAAGTACAATGATGGGCACGGGTTTTTTCGTTGTAGGGAAAATTTACTTCAATCGTAACGCTTGGCAAGTGGGTTGATGATAGATATACGAGACGTCTCACACTATTAAAGCTGCTTTCCATCACCGGTCTGGGTCTAAAGTTCCTTGTAGTGGCAGCGTAACAAAATCCACTACCATATATCATCCTGTCGGTGTCGTAAGAGGCGACAGAGATTTTATACGTGGTAGAGCCACGCTGCAGCTATGTTAGTAGTATAGTTGTAGCACGAATGGGTCGGCTCGACCGGGGAAGGACCACGCGTTCACAGAATACCAGCGTAAAATAGCAGCATAACGCTGCTGTGTTTCGTATGGTGAGTGTAGAGAACCGGAGACCCATTTTACTGGAAAAGAGGCGTTCCACCTTAGTCCTCACGGGTGACGACGCATCTGCATTTTGATTCTTTACTGAGCATAAATGTGGATATCTATGGGTCACAGCAACCACTTATCATCAGGTGGACTGTGTGCTCGTTTGTCACCCAATCCTATAAAAAAAGAGAAACTGAAACAGGAGGCGAGCAGCAGGATATGCTTGATTAGAGCTCAAAATAATAAAAAAATTGCGACTGCCAATACTTCTGCCAAGCATGACAGTATCTTCCAATTACCCTCCTATGAGAGAGAGGCCTATGTTTAGCACTGGATTTTAATAAGCTGTAATGAATGTATTAACGCATTCTTTGTAATATGGCGCTATGGTTTATTAACACGCTTTTATTAGCTTAATATGTAATGGAATATTTGAATGTGATTTTCATTCATCGTCAGATTGATTTGAAACTTCGCACACTTATCAACGACCGATGCCAATGCAATCATTTAAATAGTTTGTCCCATTATCCTTGCCAGGATCCTCAAGATTTGTGAATAATTCATAAAACAACTACGATTTCTGCCAGTTCGATCTACTCTAAGCCGCGTAAAAGAACTTCATCCAAAAAAAAAACACGCTTTTGTAGTTAGCTGCTCTAAAAAATAAAAATTAAAAACACACTTTAGTAGATAACCGAACTGAAAAGTAGAAAATATTTTCAATAAGTTAAAAGTTTAAAAAAATTAGTAAAAAATTAATTTTATTGTAAAAAAGCGTGGGGTGCTATTTCAGATAGTTTTATGATGACGCTAATTTTACAAATACCCAAAAAATATTTACAACAAATGACATCAAGCACCCCACGCTTTTTTAAGCCGCGCGCGCGCAACTGCGTCTAACTCGCTTTGAAATTTGTAGCATATAATTTGAGTTTTATGACAAATTGCAATGATGCATGATTGCAAAGATGCAACATCCCTATGCAGTGCCAGTGAATCGAGCCGATCAGAAAGAACTCGGTCGTCGACGATTCGAACCGCTCTGCGCTGGATGCGGTCAAGTGGAAGGAGCTGGCACTGGGTTGCCCCGGCCCAAAGATGAGAACAGTATTCCATGTGAGGCCGAATTTGCGCTTTATAAAGTTGCAAGCGATGTGCCGGCATGAAATACTGTCTCGCTCTGCTGAGCACGCCAAGCTTTTTAGAGGCCAATTTGGCCTTCCCTTCCAAGTGACCACGAAACTGCACACTATTCGATATGTCGACGCCGAGGATTCCGATGCTAGCTGAGGCAGCAAGGAGAGTGCCTTGAAAGTGAGAAGATACGACAAAGGGGTTCTTTTTAGCGGTAAATGCGCAAACTTGTGTCTTCTGGGGATTAAAACTGGACTAGATTTACTCGCCCCCAATCCGAGACTTTGTTCAGCAAAGACTCGACTTCAGACACAAGTTTGTCCCGGCACTCGGCGCCGTTTTTCCGAGTAATATTGGCACGGCCGGTATATAAGGCATCACCAGTGCTGTCTTCTGCATAGCAATGAATGTTACAAGTTTGCAACATATCGTTGATATGCAGGAGAAACAGCGTTGGTGATAGCATGCAGCCTTGTAGAACACCAGCGTTGATAGGTTTGAAATCAGAGCATGCACCGTCTACTACGACCTTGATGCTCCGATCAGCAATGAAACTGGTGATCCATTTGCACAATTTCTCGGGAAGCCCACAGGAAGGGAGCTTCGAAAGAAGCGCTTTGTGCCAAATCCGATCGAATGCCTTTGCAATATCCAAACTAACGGCCAATGCGCTTGGACTCTACTACCTTCGCCTATCTATGAGTCAGGTAGACCAGAAGATCACCAGCTGATCGACCCCGACGAGAACCGTACTGGCGGTCACTAATCAGCTGGTGATCCTCAAGGTACCTCATGAGCTGGCAGTTTATAATGGATTCCATTATTTTGGAGAACAAAGAGGTGATGGCGATAGGCCTGTAGTTGGACGGGTCTGAGCGGTCGCCTTTTTTAGGAATCGGGTGGACCAAAGCGTTCTATCATGAATTCGGGACTACGCCTTGAAAGTAGGAGTACCGGAAAAGACGCGTTAAAACCGGTGCCAACTCCGGAGCACACGTCTTCAGCACAATGGGAGGGACTCTATCGGGCCCACTCGACTTGCTGACGTCCAGGGAGAAGAGTGCTTTGCGAATCGAGCGCTGTGTAAACTGCATATCCGGCATGGAGCACTCACATCGTGAGATGGTCGGCAGTGTGTTCCCCCCGTCATCTAGAGTCGAGTTGGATGTAAAGAGAGAGCTCAACAGATCGGTTTTCTCCTTCGTGGCGTGGGCCAATGAGTCGTCTTCTCTGTGCAGAGATGGAAGGAATGGCTGACAGAAGTTCCCTTGGATAGCCTTGGCGAGAGACCAGAATGCACGGGTTCCCGAAGACAGGCGAACTAGCTTCTCGCTAATTATGCCGATGTGCTCAGACCTTGCCATGACAATGACGCTTTTGAAAGACTTAGAGGCGGAATTATACTTCTTTTTAAGTGCGCTGGTGTTTACATCCCGAGATCTAAATGCGTCAGCCCAGGCCCGGTAGCACTTCTGCTTATAGCGTGATGCTATTTTATAGGAGCGATCAAACCATGGCTGGGATCTGGCTCCGATGGGCACCACAGAAGATGGAATAAAAAGTTCCATACCCTGAAGTACCACATCAGCAACAGAATCGGCAACAACGCTGGAATCTTCCGGCAAGAAGTAAACCTGCCCCCAAGGGTAGTATGCAAAAAAAGACCGCATCTCGTCCCAAACGGCCGACCTATAGTGCCAAACACGGCGGCAAGCTGCAGATCGCAACTGCGATTGGAGCGTGAGTGGCACCGTACTCCGGATCAGACAATGGTCCGAAGAGCCCAGAGGGGCATCGACGGAGACTTGATATCCGCCCGGATGAGAGGTCAGCAGAAGGTCCAACAGGGAAGGTACATGATCTTCCACATCTAGGATCCGCGTAGGTGAAGTAACCAGTTATGTTAGATCATATTTCAAGGCAAAGTCATAGCGAGATCTACCCGCATGATCGGTTAAACGAAAACCAAACCATTCAGTGTGGTGGGCGTTAAAATCACCGAGTATCACGATCTCTGCGGATTGGACCTATTGTAGCACGAATTCTGCAGTCATTTGGACGTGGTCGATGAGTCGGTCTGTGTCGGCATTACCGCTATGGGACCTATAGAGGCACCCGTAGACACGGGGATGGTCGCCGCTGTCTACGCGCAGCCATAGATAAGATGAACAGGTACCTTCAGGACTGCCGAGGCGTTGAAAACAGATGTCCTCTCTGACGTATACGCAAACTCTAGCCCGGGGCATAAAGGACTGTTCGAATTTGTACCCCGGGTAGGAAAGATATGAAGTATCAGATGAAGAGGACACCTGAGTCTCGGTTAAAAACAACAAGGCCAGCTACGCCGTGTCTAGATGGTAATGGACAGCGTTAAGTTTGGAATGAAGTTTCCTGATGTTGCAAAAAATTCACGGATAGCGTGACAGGGGTCGCCTTGGTTTTATTGCTCCGCTTACCCCGAGCAGTATCAGTCACGAGTGGAATTTTGCCCTCCCCCCCCTCCCCCAGAATACGCGGGGCAGTCTGAGCACCTACGCTCAGGAGTGGAGTAGTTTGGTCGTGGATGCTCAGCGAGGGATTCTCCAGGAGTGCTGGTACCCTCTTGGGATAGTCTTTTATTTAATTCCGCTAACATGTCGATGGGGGGGGGGGGCGGATTGGCCACCGGCCACCTGCATTCACCAAGCGCAACGCAGAGGTAAACCTAGTTCACGCTGGTATTCTGTGAGGTTGGTTGTTAAGTGGTAGAGCCACGCGGCAGCTTTTGCTGTCGCACGGATGGGCCGGCTCGAACCGGGGTGGTACCACGACCTCACAGAAAACCAGCGTGAAGTAGAAATTTACCTCTGCGTTTTGGTTGGTGAGTGCAGGTGGCCGGAGGCCCTTTTTACTGGAAATAAGGCATTCCATCTTAGTCCTCACGGGTGACAACGCATCTATATTTTGATTTGTAATAGAGGATAGATGTAGATGCCTATAGGCCGCAGCAACCACTTACCATCAGGTGGACTGTGTGCTCGTCTGTCACACTTTTCCTATAAAAAAAATATTATACATACATAGTACATATTCATTTCTTTTTTAAGTTTTAAATGTTTTGTAATTTCTAAGTTGGCGGAGGGGGTGGCGAGCTATTAATAAAGTTTTTTTTTTATTTATTCAAAATATTAAAAAAAAACAAAATTATTTTTTTAGCCCTACAGCAGAAACCACACACGGTTTAGTTGCTGTGGTCTATTAACTATAAACTATTATCTTATACTAAAAACTATTATTGATAATAATGGTAGATTTATATATTTATTAACTAATCAGCTAATCACTAAGTATATTATTAATATGTAAATTTGAGATAAATCAGGTATAAACATATTAAATCAGGCAATTTACAGTAATTATGTTATCATTTAAATATATATATATATATATATGTAGATAGTATAAAAAGTCCTTGCACTCTTCAAAATATTTTGACAGATGATTGATGACTTAGATTTTTTTTATACAATAGGGGGCAAACGAGCATGCGGCTCACCTGATGGTAAGTGACTACCGCCGCCCATGAACAACCGCAACACCAGGGGAATTGCAGATGCGTTGCCGGCCTTTTAAAAAGGAGTAGGCTCTTTTCTTGAAGGTTCCTAAGTCGTATCGGTCCGGAAAATTCGCTGGTGGTAATTGATTCCACAAGGAAGTTGTGCGAGGGAGAAAACTTCTTTTAAATCGCACAGTGGTGGACCGCCAATCATCCAAATGGTATGGATGGTAACGCGAGTTTTCTCGCGATGTGCCATGGTGAAATTGAGCGGCTGGAATTAGTCCCAACAATTCCTCAGAACACTCCCCGTGATAGATGCGATAAAATACGCAAAGAGATGCAACATCTCTACGCAGTACCAGTGTATCGAGCCGATCAGAAAGAACTCGGTCGTCGACGATTCGAACCGCTCTGCGCTGGATGCGGTCAAGTGGAAGGAGCTGGCACTGGGGTGCCCCGGCCCAGAGATGAGAACAGTATTCCATGTGGGGCACAACTTGCGCTTTGTAAAGTTGCAAGCGATGTGCCGGCATGAAATACTGTCTCGCTTTGCTAAGCATGCCAAGCTTTTTAGAGGCCAATTTGGCCTTCCCTTCCAAGTGACCACGAAACTGCACACTATTCGATATGTCGACGCCAAGGATTCCGATACTGACTGAGGCAGCAAGGGGAGTGCCTTGAAACTGAGGAGATACGACAAAGGGGTTCTTATTAGCGGTAAACGCGCCAACTTGTGTCTTCTGGGGATTGAACTGGACTAGATTTAGTCGACTCCAATCCGAGACTTTGTTAAGCAAAGACTCGACTTCAGACACAAGTTTGTCCCGGTACTCGGCGACGTTTTCCCGAGAAATATTGGCACGGCCGGTATATAAGGCATCACCAGTGCTGTCGTCCGCATAGCAATGAATGCTACCAATTAGCAACATATCATTGATATGCAGCAGAAACAGCGTTGGTGATAGCACGCAGCCTTGTGGAACATCAGCGTTGATAGGCTTGAAATCAGAGCATGCACCGTCTACTACGACCTTGATGCTCCGATCAGCAAGGAAACTGGTGATCCATTTGCACAATTTCTCGGAAAGCCCATAGGAAGGAAGCTCCGAAAGAAGCGCTTTGTGTCAGACCCGATCGAAGGCCTTTGCTATGTCGAAACTAACGGCCAATGCCTTCCCCTTGGACTCAACTGCCTCCGCCCATCTATGAGTTAAGTAGACTAGAAGATCACCAGCTGATCGACCCCGACGAAAACCGTACCGGCGGTCACTAATCAGCTGGTGATCCTCAAGGTACCCCATGAGCTGGCAGTTTATAATGGCTTCCATTATTTTGGAGAACAAGGAGGTGATGGCCTGTAGTTGGACGGGTCTGAGCGGTCGCCTTTTTTAGGGACGGGGTGGACCAAAGCTGTCTTCCATGAATTCGGGACTACGCCTTGAGAGTAGGAGTACCGGAAAAGACGCGTTAAAACCGGTGCCAACTCCGGAACACACGTCTTCAGCACAATGGGAGGGACTCCATCGGGCCCACTCGACTTGCTGACGTCCAGGGAGAAGAGTGCTTTGCGAACCGAGCGCTGTGTAAATCGCACATCCGGCATGGAGCATTCATATCGCGGGATGGTCGGCGGTGTGTTCCCCCCGTCATCTTGTTGTTTGTTGTTTGTATATTTATGAAATATACCTTCCGAATACCTAAGTTTCAGATTAAAATATTTACAATACCTATCTTATATTTAAGGTTAGTACATTCTTAAGCATTTCTTAATTCTAAATCTAAATTTTGAAGAATAGAATATTAACATTTTTAAAAGTTGATAAGCCAATTAAAAAAAAAAATATCTTAGTAATTTTAAGCGTTGTCTTTTTGGTATTGCCAGACATTTTGAGGAGTGATTCCAGCATGCCGAAAGTCTTTGCCCTATAGCTGATTACCGCAGTAAAACTTGAGAAAACAGAGATGTAAAAAATAAGCTGTGTCCATTAGTACTGCCTCAAAATGTTCGAATATGTTGTTTAATAAATCGTACGGCCTTTCTAAACGGTAACCCCCATCTATTTATGTGGTAACCCCTTACAATTACTCCTGTGTTGTGCATGTGTTTTTTTTATAGGATAAGGGTGACAAACGAGCACACGGTAAAAAATATACGATTTTAATAAAAAAAAGTTTTACTTATTATTTAAATAAAAGTAATCAGATATTATTATTACGTGTAGTGGCGGTGTATGAATATCCACTACCCCATATCATTCCGAAGGTGTCGTAAGCGACAAAGAGAAAATAATCATAGGATGGGCAGCAGCGTCTCCTTAATAACGACCAAAAAAACGGTTGCGAACCCGCTTGCCAAGCGTGACAACTATGGCAAATATATTCCCTATGAGGTGGTCTATGTCAAAAGTCCATTTTCAGCAGTGGATTTCAATAGGCTGTAACGGTAATCAGATATTGTATATCATGATATTATGCAATATCAAGTTTCTAAAAGAGGAAAATATCAGCATCCAACTAGTGACATTTCGTTGATAATAAAATTATATTAATGTTTGTATATAGCCCAGGGAGCGCTGTTTAGCAAAACTTACGATACATATGGGACATTTATGAGCGCTGCAATAAAATGTAATTAATGGAGTTAGAGCTTAAACGACGCCTAAAGTTTTATTTAGTAAATATTGGGTTGCCAACTTTTACTATTTATTGCAAATTTGTACAACGGACTTATTAATGTTAAGCTTTTTGTGTTTGTTATTTATTACGCTATGATATTTCATAACTGTTTATGCAGAAATTCTGTACATATACAATACGGAAGATTTTTTTTAAATATAATATATTCTATGATGAATCTATTTTATAAATGTTTTCATTCAATACAACATATCAATAATCCACTGTAGAACATAGCGATTCCCATATATTACGTCATAGATGTTCCATGGTTGCCACACTTGGCAGTCGGGTTTACAACCGCTGTTTCCTTGTACCCAGTGTTATAAGATATAATTTCATTTACGTTTTTTTACATATTGATCAGTCTATTTTTATATAAATGTGTAACAACATTTTATATTATTTTTATATTAGATGTATTAAATTAAAATTTATATAAAAATTAATAGTAATTCTGTAGAAATAAATATATTATGTCAAATAAATCCATTAAGCATTTGTATCTTGCAATTTTAGATGTGAGCTTCATAGATACTGATCGATAGGACTGGCATATCTCTTAAAGTAGAAAACAAGTTAGGAATTTTTTTATTAGTTTTGTTTATTTATACAATCTTTATTGTTATTAAAACATTATTAACTAGGGTAACAAAGGGCGGACTTAATGCCTAACTGAATTCTCTGCCAGTCAGACCGTGCAGTGATGAGATTTTATGGCAAGTGCAAATACATATAGAATATAAATACATTTATACATACATAGTGTATAATAAAGTTATATTTATCATTTATTATTATGAGCCGGATTCCGTATGTATATGGCCGGCCTATCCGACACTATTCCGATGATATCCCGGACATCAGTCTGAGCGAGATTAGAATGGCTCTCCAGCACCTTTAAAACGGCAAAGCCCCAGGCGAGGATGGAATTACACCGGAGCTTATGAAAGGGGGTGGAAAACCAGTACTTGAGGTCCTTCAGAAGCTCTTTAATTCCATCCTCCATGGTGGCTTTACACCGCAGGCGTGGAACAGAAGTGCGGTGGTCTTGTTCTTCAAGAAAGGTAACAACGATCTCTTGAAGAACTATAGACCGATTTCCCTTCTGAGCCGCGTCTACGTGCTGTTTTCGAGAGTTATTACGAATCATCTCGTGCGCAGACTTGACGGCTTCCAGCCTCCCGAACAAGCCGGTTTCCGAAAGGGCTTTAGCACCATAAGCCACATACATACCCTTCGGCAAATTGTACAGAAGTCCGAGGAGTACAATTTGCCACTATGTCTGGCGTATGTGGACTATGAGAAAGCCTTTGATTCCGTCGAAATATGGGCGGTGCTGCAGTCCCTACAGCGGTGCCAAGTTGACTGTCGGTATATCGAAGTGCTGAAATGCTTGTACAGTAGAGCTACGATGGCTATCCGAGTACAGAACCAGAGTACGAAGCCTATCCAATTGCAGAGAGGTGTAAGACAGGGTGACGTTATATCCCCGAAACTCTTCACCGCTGCATTGGAAGACGTTTTCAAGCTTCTGGACTGGAAAGGATACGGTATTAACATCAATGACCTCAATAGTATCTCCCAACGGATAGGTCTTAAGATGAACATGTACGAAACAAAGATTATCTATGTTTAATGTCCATGTCACACCTATGCCGGTAGTTGTTGGGAGCACTAAGCTCGAAGCTGTTGACGAGTATGTTTACCTGGGACAAATAGTCCGACTAGGTAAGTCCAACTTCGACTGAGAGGTAAAAACTACTGATAGTACGATTGGCAACTCGAATCGAGGTTGTCTGCGTTTTGATATTTGACGTTTGGTTTCACTGTGAAAAATACATGATAACTGGCGGTATTCACTGTCTGCGTTCAAGCTTTTTTATATTATACCAGCTGGCTCAGCAGAATTTGGTCTGCTTTTCCCCTATGATATAAAATTTATTATTAATTCAATACCTCGCGCTAGTAATGTTCACACAAAAACGAAAGCTGAATAACTATCATCTTCCAAGTCTTTTCAGCACAAAACTCCAGCTATCCTCTGAGGTAAAATATTTAGGTCTTACCTTGGACAGCAAACTTAACTGGAATAAACACATAGAAAACAAAATCAACAAAGCTAGTATAACTTTCTGGCAATGCAGAAACACGATTGGCAAAAGATGGGGACTGACGCCAAAAGTCATACTGTGGCTTTACAAAAGTGTAATTCGGCCCATGATCACATACGGCGCTCTGGTATGGTGGACCAAGACAAATGAAGCCACCACAATTAAGAAGCTTCAGCGCTACCAGAGACTGGCATGTATGGCTGCCACAGGCTGCATAAGAACTACGTCAACAGCAGCCTTAGAAGCGATGCTGGAGCTAACTCCGCTTCATCTACATATACAACAAGAAGCGACTTTAGCTGCCATCAGGCTCAAGACCCTAAATCTTTGGAGTAAGAATAGTGTCCCTCATACAGGCATAATTGATAGAATTCACTCAAAAATTCCTATCCTACAAGCTAAATACGATAAGATTCCTAAACAATTTGTTTTCGATAAGAAATACAAGATACAATTAAATGAAAACAGCCAACCGGAAGGATTAAGCCCAAAAGAGCTTAGAGTTTTCACCGATGGTTCTAAAACAAATGAAGGTGTTAGGTTCTGGAGCTTTCTCTGAAGACCTCAATATTCACATATGCACACCGCTGGGTACCTATAACACGGTCTTTCAGGCGGAATGTATGGGTATCATTCAAGCGGCCATAACAATAGATGCTAGGAAGGTTAATGAATTCCCCATCAGAATACTGACCGACAGTAGGGCGGTACTACAAGCTCTGAGTTGCAATGTGGTAAACTGGGGACTAATATATGAATGCCATCAACGATTAAATGAGGTATGTAAAAACAACAATGTGACTCTGCAATGGATAAAGGGACACAGTGGATCCAGAGGCAACGATGCAGCAGACGAACTGGCCAGAAGAGGATCGGCTCTGGCCACTATAGGGCCGGAACCAATCATACCAATCCTCTTTGGTAACGTTCGTTCACTGGTACGTAGACAATTCACTAATCAACACGCTCAGCTTTGGAAAAATCTAGTAGACTGTAGATAAGCTAGGGAGGCCCTGTTAAATATAGTCCCTTGTGCAGGGTATGTATGGTGGAGGAAGAAACGGCGGCCCACGTGGTACTGAAATGTCCGGAGGTCGCTACGTACAGGGCTAAACATCTCGGCACGCCTGGATCACTCCCCGAAGTTGCATGCAACATCAAGGGACTGTTGAGCTTCTTCGGGGAGATCTCATGGCTCGAATAATCACATTATTCCTGCCCACACGCAAAATACGCGCATAGACGTGGAGTTGCGGAAAACAGCCCGTCGTAAACTAAATTAAACTACATTGCGTTGTCTGTATGTCTTTTTAACCGACTTCAAAAGTAGGAGGTACTCAATTCGACTGTATGTTTTCTATGTGTGTTACTTCATAACTTTTTATTGGTGAACCGATTTTGATGATTCTTTCCCATATAAATTTGATTAAAGTCTGACTGGTCGTTTCGAGTTATCCTTAATAATTTATATTGAAGTCGGTTGTACAAAACTTTTAACTTTACCACTTCTTTATGGTACTATTTACTGTAATTATGAGTCATTTTAGTCAATAAATATAGAATATGTCATCATGATCAGATGCAATTTAATGTAATTGTTTATTTATGTTTAATTTAATTATTTACATTTATGTATCAACTATTTATGTGTAGATGCGTGCGCATGTACATGCATATATATATATATATATATATATATATATATATATATATATATATATATATATATATATATATATATATATCAGTTTGTTTTTCTCTGTATCTACTAGTGATCGGGTCGTTTTAATAGAACATTTAAATATATAATACACAAAATATATAATACTAAAACTATTAAAGCCTCAATACCTCAAGGCAGCGTGCTGGGGTGTCTTAGGCCTTAACAGTGGTTGAAATGCCTAAATCTTGGATATTTAAGTAAAAAAATCTCAATAACTGTTCATTTAATCCACAAAGAAAAAATACACGGTAACAGAAGAGGATTTGGTAAATGTTTTTAATTGAACAAAATTGTATTTTTGTCAACCCCTTATTAGAAAAAAAATCCCCAAAGAGTACCTATCTTTGTCATATTTTGCAAAATTTCTCCAAAACGGTACAAGCTTTTTAAATAGTTCTTACACTAAAAAAAAGGCCTTAAAAATATTAATATTTTTAATTGAGAGTTTTATTTTTATTCCCCGTTTTATAAGAGAAAATATCATTTTTCCCTGAAATTGAATATATTTACGCGAGCGCGCATGCTCTGTCGCCCTGTCAGCCTGTCACAGTCCGTTTTCGGACATTGTCGAGGCTGGACCGCGCTTCGGTGTCGGGGCGACTTTATTCAATTATATATTAGTTTTTTAAAAGTTTATACTCAATTATAAATATTTTTTATGACTAGAAATACTTAATTTAGTTAATATCTGTACACTGGTAACTGTAAATATTATTTTCTAAATAAATTTGTTTTTAAAGTGCCCAAAGAAGAAGAAATTTTCGCGGCGACGTTGATTAGTGAAATTGAAAAATGCATTTTTATATAATTTAGATGTGGAACGACCAACATGCTCTCGTTACTTAGATTTCGATAGTTTTTATTACCTATGTAATTTTATTGATGCATATTTTTATTAATTAGTTGATACTGAATTTTATAATTATGTATTACAATAAAACGCTATTTTTATGAGTATGACTATAAAATATTATTCGAGGGGAATATAGATACAGATACTTACATTTAGGTACACTGTTCTCAAATTAAATCAAACAATTTAAATAAATAAAAAAATGGTGCTTCCCTAAGTATAAATAACTAAATAGACATTCTTGGGTTTTGGTTTTTTTTATGTTAGACAAACTATCATCTAAAAAATGAAAAAAATTTAAATTGGAGAGGGGTTTCTCTACGTGATAAAGTTAGAAATGAAGATATTCGCAGTAGAACCAGAGTAACTGACATAGCCAAACGGAATTTTACAGTGAAATGGCAAAGGGATGGCTATGTAACTTGGAAAATATATAAAAAATAGGAAGAAAGGTTCTCGAGTGGCAACCTCGTACAGGTAAGCGAAGTAGTACTCAACCTTTATTCCTCTTCACGTATTCTCATACGCTTTTCTTCACACACACACACACACACACACACACACACACACACACACAACACACACACACACACACACACACACACACACACATACACAAATAGGTCGCAAATAATACTTACCTAGTACTATTAGGTAAGACTGAATAGGTTTTTGTTAAGTCACTGCAATTCACCATCTTAGGCTACATAACCACTTACCGATGGGATTGTAGTTGCTTTGCTACTTGCTGGGTAAAAATAGAAAAAAAAATTACCCTGAGAAAGTTTGCATTTAGATATAATTTTTCTAACTAACCATAAAAATATGATGAGAATATGTATATTAGTATAAAGGTTGCCTCACACGAGACAGTAATAATATAATATTATATCTTCCATTATCTACGCATGAAAACTTTTAAAATCTCTGAATCCCGAGGTATGTTCATATTAAGAGGCTGTATAGAGCCACATTGATATGCATGGGGATCGTTTTGTAATTTCACATCGTTATCGAAAAAACATTGTACGTATTTCAGGTGGCGGATTGCAAAACACGATTCCACAAAAATTCACTCAATAGAAAATAATTGCAAAGTTGCTTCTGAAAATACTTAAATGCTATTAAAAACATAACTTGTAAAAAAGCCAAGTCTCGCAAATGAGTTCTTCTACCGTAAAAATTTGTGAGATCCATGTAATACCAAGTCGGTTAATTTATTCAGTCCATAGATTGATACATAGATTGACTTGGCAATCGCATGAAAACACAATATATCTCACAAGTAATATATATTATATTAAATTAGATTGTTTAGTGCGATTGCCAAGTCTATGTATTAATCTATGAATTGAATAAATTAACCGACTTGGTATTACATGGATCTCACAACTTTTTACGGTAGAAGAACTGAGTTGCGAGACTTGGCTTTTTTTATAAGTTATGTTTTTAATGGCATCTCATTTATTTTTGTAGATAGTTACATCTAGGTAGCTATTTACACCTATTATTCCATTATACATATATAAGTACACTGATTTATTCACTGCAAATGTAACTTTGTAATACTATATGTTTATATGGGATTACAAAGTTATTTATGTAGTTGATATATCTCGAAAAGTGGACCGAAATTGTAAAATATTTTAATTTTTCCTTGATTTATATATCAAACAATAATTTTATTCCAAATTTGAAGTTTCTATGTCTGCTAGAAGTGCCTCAGAGTTTTGATGATCGGTCAGTCAGTGAGTGACAAAATTAAGAAACTTTGACTAGTTATAATTCTTAAACTACTCGTTCAAATTTAATAAAATTTGGAATATGCCGAGTTTATACAATGCCTACTTGTTTAGTAAAAAGGCTCAGGCTTCTAGTTTTATCCATAACGATGTTATAGGGTTTCAGAAATGGCCTGAACTGCTTCGAGAAAGGGATGGTACGGCCGTCCCGTTTTTTTGCTCGACTTGGCGGGGGCACTACCGGACCTCCAGATTTTCAACGTCAATTTTTTCTTACGTGGTAGAGCCATGCTGCAGCTATATTAGTAGTAGGTATAGTTGTAGCACGAATGGGTCGGCTCGACCGGGGAAGGACCACGCTCTCACGGCATACCATGTAAAATAGCAGTTTAACCCTGCTGTGTTTGGTATGGTGATTGTAGAGAACCGGAGAACCTTTTTACTGGAAACGAGGCATTACAACTTAGTTCTCACGGATGACAACGCATCTACATTTTGATACGTAATCGAGAATAGATGTAGATGTCTATGGGCCGTAGCAACCACTTACCATCAGGTGGACTGTGTGCTCGTTTGTCACCCTTATTCTATTAAAAAAAACTTTCAGAGAGTTCAGTAAAATAATGTTAAGTATTGTAAGCACTCCTACAATTATATATCTCATGTTAATAAAGCTATTGGGCTATTTTGATTTTTAACAAAGTGATTTTACTTTATAGGTTAAATAATTTATTTACCCTTCTATATCAAGAACCGCTTTTCTGTCACTCCTATTGAATTTAACAGTGCTTGCTGAAATTTAGCATCTTTAGATGAATAAGAATCGCGCGCTGATCCGGCTGTTAGATATTGCAAAAATAATCGAAAATATATATTTTTACTTTTATGCCGAAGACTACCTTGTTTTATTTTATTACGGTCAAATAATATTTAGTTGGTTATAAAGCAAGTATTTACAAATATTTTCATTGTTTTGTTATTCTATTGTTTACAGTTATTATCACGTCTTAGCTTTACACCAAGAATTACATTAGAAATTCTTGATGGGATGCGATGTAACGCGCATACTTTATTTTCATCGAGAACTATAATATATATATATTTGTTTTTTTTTACCAATAGAGTTTCAACACAATCTTAAAAAAGTTCAATGAATTAAAAAATGCCGATAATTATATAATTTCAAGTCAGTGTTTTACATTTAAAGATCAGTTATAAAGAGCCAAAATTCTTATTTTCATTTTGATTAATTTAATTCGAGAATACAATAAATGTGAAAGGGCTTTTATCTGCAATAATAATTTACATCAAAAATAACATAGAGTTATAAAAGTCATATACACGGTCAATCATACTGAAGATTATCAATTGTACTACAAAATATTTAAAAGACTATTTCCAGTATAATGACCCGAATATCATCAATAATGTTTGACTGGCACACATAAAAGTTATATCACATGGCTAAATGATTGACTATTATATTATGATAAGGTCATGCTTTTCTATAAAATGTTGCAAGAATTTTTAAATTACGGCACCTATTGGTTGGTTTTACTTTTCACTTAATTAGTGAAAAACAAGATGGACTGATCTAAAAGTTTACTTTCTTGTGTAAAAAGTGCTATTTAGAATTTTATGCAAATGATAATTAAAGTTTCTATGTAAATAAGTGTAACATAGCGGGTATTATATTCAAAGGTAGCGGCCATCCATATTTGCAAAGCCAGCATCATTTTCTGTACAGAAACCGGTAAAGTGTTGCTCAAGGCACTATAAACAAAGCAGCTGATAAAATATTATACTCATAACTATTAACCACTGTTTAAAAAAATTAAAAACTGTTGCTGCAAATGGTCTTATAGATAATAATAACTATTCCGCCGTGTTAGGTGCACACTAATAATAGCTCCATTAGAAAAAAAGAGGTAAAGTTTTGTTTTAGAAATGCGCTATCAATATTGTTTTGTCTGCAATTGAGCATAAAATAAAAAATAACTTCAGCCAAAGAGCATAACTGGCATTATACTCAGGACCATCAATTGGTATGGAAAAATAATTTTAACAGGTTTAAAAAATCAATGAAAATTCAAAAAAAACATAAATATTAAAATCAAAAAATTAATATATGTATGTCTATACATACATATAATGATTTATGGCCGCTTAGTAACTGACGGTGACTCAGTATAACATCCTACAGTCACTCCGAAACTAAGAGGAGAGAATCACTTTAGAAAAGGTAATAATTTATTGCGGATATTTTGTGATAAAATTAAAAAAATTACAAACTTATCCAAGTTTATCTAACTTAGTCTAACTTATCCTTTTGCGTTAGAAAAAAAATAGTCAGATGGCGTCAGTTTTTAAGAAGATATAACAAAAAAAAAATAAAAAAAAATTCAAAAAGTTCAGTATTTAATTGATTATATACCGCTGACACTTAATCACGCTTTTCGAAACCACGCCAGTTGTAAACAATACTTGTGTGAAAAGACAAAATCTTCTTTTTAAATTTCCGCCGAGTTGTAAGTAGAAAGCCAAATAGGTCATGTGTCAATTTTAATTAAATATATTTTATATGAAGTGATCTTGACTACGATTCATCAAATAACCATTGGTAAACATTAAAACAGAAATTTTACAATTGTGTTTACAAGAAACATTATTAGTTGTACCTTGCAACTTGTTCATTATTTTTATTATAAATACCTATAAATGTATACATTATTAATAAATAGTTCCCATAATATTTTGTATTATTTTTTATTTTGCCCTATCTGCAATGTTCTACGCTCTATAGAAAATGTGGCGTATGATATGATTAACAATCTTTCGAACGTTTTATCTAGGTACAAAGATGTTTTACGTTTTCGTCGCCTCCACGTGATATTTTTGTCAGCATAAGGTACCCTTCTGTATCTAATATAATATAAATATAATATAATATAATATAATATAATATAATATAAATAATATAAATATTGCTACAAAGTAATGTAAAAGGCTATACAAGTCCCTCTACTGGGCACAGAACTCTTTTTTTATTTCTGAGAGGGTTTTAAGGCAAGGAAATGCCCGCCGAACTGCCCCAATGCGTGTTGACGAAATTCGCAATTACAAATTGCATTCGTGCTGTCGAGGATCAAACCCGGGAAAAATTTACAGCGAACCCTTTGACCCAGATCTACTAATACGATACAAATAAATACGATTTAACATATATAATAAAAAAAAACTCTTACGTACTTGAAACTTGAACACTTGATAGCTCGTGACGCCTACCGGACAAAGCTACAGCACAATGTAATTGAAGATGCGTAACTACAACATAATTCTCAGTGATGCGCAAGCATAACGGGCAGTATGTCACTTTTATATTTGTCATCTCTGCAGTCTATTAATCTTTGCACTTTTATAAGTAATACAGAACGTAGTTGCTAGACGGTTTTGACGTTGGCTAAAATCTCTGCGATAGCCGTTTCGTCAAGGTCATTCAGAGTAGTTAAAGCCTTAATGACTTTGCAGAGGCTCTGAACGAATACTGTGTCATGTTCGCGGACGATATTTCTATTCTTATATCAAGCCAAAGTCCAATAAATCTAACAGAAAAAATTAACAGCGTATTATTCAAAACAACGGGCTGGCTAACTAAACATAACCTGCGGATAAACTTATCAAAAACTAAAATAATCTCTTTTCACCCATATCAAAAACCAAAATTAGATATAAAAATAGATAATGACGGCTTCACTATAGATACTGTTAACGAGCACACACTACTAGGCCTAATAATAGATACCCATATTACTTGGAAACCACACATAGAAAAATTACATAGAAAGTTAAGCAGTTTTATGTACGCATTACGAGAGGTAAAAAAAACAACAGATATAACCACCGCGATAATAACCTACTACGCGTATGCACATGCATGGCTCAGCTACGGCATTGTCCCATGGGGAGGCAGTACTGATGCCCCAAGTTTATTAACTAAACAAAAAAAAAACTAATACGAATCATAGCTAATATACAAAACACAGAAAGCTGTCAGCCTTACTTCAAGAAGTATAACATTTTAAGCCTGCCCTGTATCTATATTTTGGAACTATGCAAATTTATCAATAAAATCCAAGCTTTTACACAAAACGTGATGACATCATATCTAGGAATGTAAGACAGAGAAACAAATTAGTGCTGCCAATTTCAAAACTAAAATCTCATTCTTCCAGCCCATTCGCCATGTCTATAGAAATATATAATAAATTACCCGAATATATAAAACACATTAAAGACGAAAAACAATTCGTAAAAAAATTAAAGCAACTACTTATAAACAAGTGTTACTATAATACTTCTGAATTTTTAGAAGATATAAATATAATATAGATATGTAAATATAAATATGTTAGGTAATAATGAAATGCCATCCTACTAAATAAATTACCATAAAAAATCCTAATAAAATTAAAAATGATTCAAATAATTTAATAAAAATTCAACTGTGCTAATTATACTAATTATAATAATATTTTAAATGTCAAAATCAATTCATTAATAAATAATAACAATTATAATAACCGTATTTAAAATTCAAAATGTGTATGTTTTAATAATATAATAAATTTTTATATTAAATACCTATTTAAAAATAACAATAATTATAATAACAAATATTCCTCCTTCATAATATTGCTGCGCCCATCAGGGCCCATAGAGATAACTTAAAACTATGTAACAGCCTTTGTAACCTATGGAATGCAATAAAGTTATTGAGTATTGAGTATTTAATTTTAATTATTTAGTACACTGACCCAATAGTAATATGTGGATAACGGTGTTGATTGTATGATTATTAAGCTTAAATATAGTATTGTGTTTAACCATGTGATTATATTGTACGATTGTTTGTTATCCCAAATAAAGAGAAAAAAAATGTTATAATATGTATACATATATATATATATATATATATATATATATATATATATATATATATATATATATATGTGTGTATAATAATAATATATTAATAAGCTGAAGTGGCAATGGGCCGGCCATATAGCTCGAAGAACCGACAACCGATGGGGAAAAAAGGTGAAAAAAGGTTGTGGCACTCCTTGGGGGAGGCCTATGTTCAGCAGTGGAGTTGTAAAGGGCTGTAATGATGATGATGATGATGATTATGGCCGGCCTTAGACACGACTATGTATTACATAAAGATTAAGTGAATTCCAATAGATGGCGGTATAACCATTTTGTATACACCTGAAGTAAAATACCCAGAACGGTGATGGGAAGCAGCGTCAAAGGTTGTGACAGGTCTGGATCTGCAATCGTCAATCTACCTGCAAGACGTGACGATTAAGCAAGATCATTGTCAACACAATTAAGAAATTCATTGTTTACTTGATAGGAAATGTAAAACACTGTTACTTTCTACTTTCACATGCTCTTTTCATAACTGGCCATGGATCTTTCTGAAGTATGAATGATTAGTCTTTGCAATCAAAATGATTTGTTTTTCTAGAGGAATGAAACTTTGGTGCTTATTTTCGCTGCGAAAATGTTTGCATTAATTTTATTTCCATATTTTTTTGATGTAAAACTCAATGAAAAATTAATTAAATGTCAACAAGGTTCTTCCTTCCCTTTCCAAATAAAGTCAAAACTTTTATTTCATTTTTTATTCTTCATCTTGATTCAAGTTTTCAAGGGTGACAAAAGAGTCACAACGAGACACAAGTGCATATGTTCGCCTATAAATTTCTGTCTAAATTCGATGAATAATCATGTGTGATAAGTGAATAAGTAAGTAAAAGCAGGAAAACCTAAATGCTTTGTATCCCATGAGGACTAAGGTGGAGTTGTTCATTTGAAATACCCTTTAATTTTTTCCAGTTTTCATCACTCTCCATAGGAAACGGAAGTAAGCTGCTATTTTACGCTTGTATTCTGTGCGAGCGTGGTCCCTCCCCAGTCGAGTCAACCTGTTCATGCTACAGCCATAATATAGCTGCAGAGTGGCTCTATCACAACACTTATATAAGTATATATATATGTTTACATAAATGAGGTTTAAGTTATTTTATCTGTGTTGAACAGGGTATAGAAAGAATTCGATTGAGAACATAATATTCATATAGTCCTTTTAGTCGATTTACGACTATAACCACGGTGGTAATTTCCTAATTGAATAATAATTGGAAGTCAGTAAAAAAGAAATATAAAACTGTATCGTTATTTATCAAAACTACGTAAATATATATTTTATGATTACAGTTTGTTTAAAGACCGCAAAACCTGTCACCAAATCATATTAGATCGTTATGGGAGGGCTGTGAGATTTATTGGTAGTCCAACACGCGTTTATCGAGGTTAAATTCATAACTTACGTGGTATATACATATTATACTTATGTCTAAGCTTTTAACCATTAGCTGGAGAGTTTCAGAGCATTTCTATTTTTAGCAATTGGGATATGCCTACGGATTATATCGGATTAGCGTCGGCTAAAATCTTGTGGTGTTCCTTTTTCACTACATATCAAAAGGGCAACGAAAATGTTTTTGAATGAATGACCACATTAGTGAGCCACATTAGTCTCAGTCACACATTAAAGTTAAAAAAGTAAAGACTCCTAGCAAGACGCGCTCGAATGCAAGGCGCGCCTTCCTTCAGGGTCAAGAAAACGTGCACTCAGAATAGAAGAAGAAACAGCTGTTCTATCGAAGCAGCAGATACGGTCTACTGCAAAAAAATCAGCACTAAGAGAAGGGAGACTCCTGCTCCTGTGACTCTACTACAACTTGTAATATTTTTCCTGCGTAGTTGACAACTTGGAAGACGTAATGTAAAACTATTGCAATGCTGAAAAATATTTTTCGCTTAATTTACTCTGAATACGAATATTCTTGCTTCCGTGAATTCATTTACAAAAAAGGTCGGGAAAAAGTTTCTTCGTATTTCATATACAAATTCAAGACTTTTGTAGAGTTTAATTACATTTAATTATAATATATATATGCCATTTTATTCGATAACTTGTTGCCATCTTGTAGGTCGTGACATAATCCCGTTGCTGTAGAAATCTTGGGATTTTTGATGAAATAAATCCGACAAGTAATTTTGACAGTGCTCTCTTGATGTTAATCTAACACCACCCAAAGAATTCTGAAGAGACTGATACAGGAGAAAATCTGAGGGTGCAAGGTAAGAAATCTCAATTTTTGCTGAGTGGCCAAAGATGTGTGTAGTCTGACGTTATGATGATGAAAGACCACCCCTTTTCTCTTGATCAATTCCGGCCGTTTTTTCTCAATTGCTAGCTTGAGTCTCATTAGTTGTTGGCAGTAGAGATCCGAATCGATGGTTTTACCCTGCGGTAAAAGCACATTATAAACAATGCCCTTCCAATCCCACCACACACAGCATCACCTTATTGCGCCTTAAGCCGGGATTCGCTACAGTCTGTGGAGCTTGACTATCCTTTGATCATAATCATGATCTACTTTTCATCACCGACAATCAATCTTTTCAAAAATGGTTCGGTTTAATTACGTGTCAATAAAGAATCGCAACTGAGTACACGATTCATTAGGTTTCTTTCAGTGAGCTCGCGTGGTACACAAATATCGAGTTTTTGTATAGCCAGACTTCTTCAAACTGGTCAAAACTATATTGTGGTCAACCCTCAATTCGTCAGCTATGTCATTGCCACTAATATGCCGATCTAGCTCCACTTTTTAAAAATAGCATCGACTTTATCCGTATGAGGGCGACCAGAGCGAGCTGCACCTGTGACATTTAAATTCCCGGAGTTAAAACGCTTGAACCAACTTTGTGCAACTCTTAATGTCACTGCATTAGGTCCTCATTTTGGAGGACAGAAAAACAATAGACAAATGGCGGGAAAGTGTTTTTTAATTTCTTTTTTCTTTTTCTTAACGTCCTATATGTACTGTTATTAAAACTAGTCAGATACAAACAGTACAACCAAAGAGATTTTTCTTCAATTTTATGCAAACAAAATGTTTTTATTTCTATTATAAAAGCTTGAAACAAAAGACCTAGCGGTGAGCCACTCTCAAAGCAAACGATTTATATTTTTAACCGAGTTCAAAACAGAAGGACTTTCTTAATTTATGTGAATATATTTTTATTACTTTTTATGTATGTTCCAGCATAACTTTACTAACATTTTCGTTTATAATCTAGTTTTAATAATTTTTATATGATATATAATAATTTTTACTGAGTAGTAGCGGTGTAAGTATATTCACTGCCCCATATTATGGTGGGTGTCGTAAGAGACGACAGAGGGAAACAAATCAAGATATGAGCAACAGCGTCTTTCTAATAACGACTTATATTAAAAAAAAACTGCGGTTACCTACGCGCTTACCATGCGTGGCAACTATGGCAATTATCCCCCTATGAGGTAATTTATAGGGGAGGCAATGTTTAGCAGTGGACTTTAGTAGGCTGTAACGGTATGTAATAATTTGAAATTGGTTACACTTCCTACATAAATTTGAAGAAAAAGAAATACCCCTGAGGGTAAAAAATAAAAGGAATAATTTGTAATGTTGTTATTTAAACGACATTCTAGTTGTTACCTTGAACTTGTAATATATCCTTAGAATGGGAAGGGTAAGATGATTAATTTCTTTATAAAAGAAGTAAAACCCGGCTTCAAAATCAAAAACATAAATAAAATAATATTCACTTAATAATTAACGAAGTCGGCAGTCGATACACTGTGATTAGGATCACATGCTTTTAGTTTAAAAGTTAATCAAAAAAAGTTTAAACATAAAAGTTTTCACATAAAAGCTTCTGAAGTCTTGGCTTTAGTTATTATATACTCCATGTTTTAGCACCGACTTCATAAGTTATTATGTGTAAATAATTTGGTCTTTTTAGTTCTTTGAAAATGGTCTCAAAGAACAAAATACCTGGAAGTCGGCTTCTACTTTTAATTAAAAGTCATTTTTGAAAAGATCTCTTTTTTAAAGAAAGAGAATAAAAAACATCTTATTTCAAGGGAAATAAAATTTAATTGTAGAAAGCTCATTCATTTCAATATAACCTTTATTCTAAAAAGTTCTTTAAAAAGAAGTCATAAAATATTACATCAATACGTGATACAATTATTATATACATACTCATAGACATTCTGAAGTATTCAATTTTAGTGTTCAGGCGTTATGGGGCATTTATCACTTTCTTTGTTTGATTTTTTATTATAGAAGAGAGGTCATATGAGCATGCGGCTGATGGTAAGTGACTACCACTGCCCATCGTGCTTTTACCGGCCTTTTAGAAAGGAGTAAGCTCTTTTCTTGAAGGTTAAGAAGTCGTATTGGTCCGGATATATCACCAGTGGTAAACGATTCCACAAAGAGATTGTTCGAGGAAGAAAAGTCCTAGTAAATCGCACATTAATGGACCGCCAAGCATCCAAATGTTGTAGATGATATCGTGAAATTGGTCACAATGTGCGTTCTTGAAATTTGGCGGCTGTTCAGTTCTCAAATGAATCCAAACAATTATTCAGAGCACGATTTGATATTGGTTGGAGGTGTTCATAGACTGAAGATGTCACTTACAATGAGGCACACTGTCTTTCAAAAATGAATAAAAATCAATTTCATTTAAATAAGTCTAACCAGATCTACTCTAGTAATATCACTAAATATTAAAAAGTGTACTTAAAATTGCGTATTGCGTTAGTATAGGGAGTGAAAAAAAAGGCTCGTCAGTAAACTTAATGATGTTCTATTTATACAAAGATGAAAAGGTTAAAATAAGATTAAATAACTTACAATGAAGAAATGGTGTCGTGCTGATGAAGTATCGTGACCCAGTTCCAACGAGTATTGTTGTCACTTACTCCACGTCAAGCAGGAGTCCTCTTCTCTTAAACATTGAAACGTTAGTTCCGGTGTATGTAAAACAGAAATATTAAAATGCAGTTTAATTCACTTGAAAAACTTTAATAAAATAATATTTTATGCAATATGCTCTTTGTTAAAAATAATTATCATTTATTTATTTTATTGTATAGTATATTAATTCGTTTAATTAAATTGTTCGGGAAATTACGATACATCTTCTCGTCAGGTCTCAATACATGAAATCGAGATTGTACAATCAGTGCGTGTTGCCAGTGATAACTTATGGATTTGAGACGTGGTAATTTTTTTTTATAGGATAAGGGTGACAAACGAGCACACAATCCACCTGATGGTAAGTGGTTGCTGCGGCCCATAGACATGTACATTTATCCTCGTTTGCGAATCAACATACAGATGCTTGTCACCCGTGAGGACTAAGATGGAATGCCTCATTTCCAGTAAAAAGGGCCTCCGGCCACCTGCACTCACCAAGCGAAACGCAGAGGTAAACCTCTACTTCACGCTTGTATTCTGTGAGGTCATGGTACCACCCCGGTTCGAGCCGTCCCATCCGTGCGACAGCAAAAGCCGCCGCGTGGCTCTACCACTGTTGTCATTCACTGCTGGCCGTATGAGGACGCTTAAGGTCGCTCAGCGAGCTATGGAGAGAGCTATGTTCGAGGTTTCTTTGCGTGATACATTTAGATATGAGAATATTCTCGATATTCGATATAACCAGAGTTACCGACATAGCTCAACGGATTAGTAAGATGAAGTGGCAAGGGGCCAGCCATATAGCTCGAACAACCGACAACCGATGTGGAAATTAGGTTCTCGAGTGGCAGACTCGTACCTGTAGGTGAAGTGTAGATGTCGCACTAGATGGAGTTAAGACATTCAGGAAGTCGATAGATGCAGATGGCTCAGGACCGTGCTTTGTGGCATACCTTGGGGAAGGCCTTTGTTCAGCAGTGGACTTGTGAAAGGCTGTAATGATAATGATGATGATATATTTATTAAATTCATGTAGTCAATATGCTCATAGTATCAAGAAAGCCCCTTCAAGTTCACTTATTGACTGTCAAAACTAGCAACCATATTGTACGTGTCCCGACATTATGTGTGTGTTATTTACATATGTTAATCGTTTTCTCGATAAGTAAAAGCTGACTTTAAAGTAAACTTTCAAAACTAAAAATCATAAAATAATTTCCACATAATACTTTCAGAAGTTACTACGACTTTAATACTTTAAACTTCCTTCCTTTTACGTACTATTAAACTTAGTTTCTTTACCCTTTCAAACTGAGTTATAAATAAATAATGTCCGACAGACCAAATTAAGGTCATCTGCGAAAAGCAAGGTTTTGGTGAACGATTGTGTGTGCAAGTGTGTGTGTACTTTTTATTACCAACCCAGATGAACTCCTAGATAAAAAGAGAGTCCTACGATTTCGCTGAAATTTACTTATCCTTATAGTGCTATTATCCCGTGAGATTTGTATTATGAGGCTAACAGGTTATTTACGTGGTAGAGCCATGCTGCAGCTATATTAGTAGTATAGTTGTAGCACGAGTGGGTCGGCTCGACCGGGGAAGGACCACGCTCTCAGAAAATACCAGCGTAAAATGGCAGCTTCATGCTGCTGTTTCGTATGGTGAGTGTAGAGAACCGGAGACCCATTTTACTGGAAAAAAAAGCATTCCATCTTAGTCGTCACGGGTGACGACGCATCTGCATTTTGATCCTTTATTGAGGATAAATGTAGATGTCTATGGGCCACAGTAACCACTTACCATCAGGTGGACTGTGTGCTCGTTTGTTACCCTATCCTTTAAAAAAATTTAAAAATATGCTTGGGATCCCATAATTAATGAAATTAAATCCAAATCCAAGCAAAATATTGCAAGACCAAGATACTGTAAGCTCGTTTGGCGGTAAAAGTTAAAGTTAGCTTTCGTTAACTATGAAATCAGGACATCAAGCAACTTAGTTCCCCCGTGACCATGGGTGATGTAAAGTTCCCGAAACGTCAGAAATTAAAAAAGTTAAAGGCTATAAAATCCGTACACCTAATTATTTTTTATCCGTGTGTAGCATTTGCGTAAATATAAGAAATTTTTTCATGTAGTTATTCATATATTGAATATTCATATTCATATTAATAAGTTGTATATTGAATACAAATTATGTAGTCATACCTAATTTATTCTTTGAAATATTGCGATAAAATTTATTATAAAATATCGTTGAATATGGTTAAAGTACGAGAAAATATATTACTTAAGGATGTTGAGTGAAAAGCAAAGTATTAACTTAAGTCGAAAGAAAAAACGAGAGCGTATGCTATCATAGAAATAAATGTTTAAATATTATTAAGCTGCACATGGAACGATCGCAAACAATGACAAAGCTTTGAGTCAACTTTAAGTAACAAGCGGAGTCAACAAACTTACAAAGTTAAAATAGAAAACGATAGCTTTGGGAGCGCCTTGTCTTCACAAGGTTTTTCAGACTGTAATATGCAAATGAAGTAAAACAGGCATGTGAATATTTAAAGTAATTGCCTTTATCTTTTACTCCTTAATAATGTATTGACGTATCAGTAGCGCAGTGGTTAAGAGTTTGGCTGCAGCGTTGTGAGTCACAGGTTCGAATCACGCAAAGAAAAATTGTTGCTATGTTACGGTTGTTTAGTGTCTCCTTGTTTTTACACGTAGTACGTGTATGTAAATTGCTTCTACGCTCTTACGGGTTTATATATATTTACAACAACAAATTTGAATTATCACTAAAATATTTTAAACCTATTTTACTATCACTAAAAGATCGTTAAATCCAAAAATATAATATTGGTTTAAAACTTCAAAAATAAAGTAGCAGGCTTTATCTTAAATAAAATATATCCTGTATCCCTTCTCATTTCTGAGCGATGCGGTGCCGCTTCTATGTGGCTTGGAAGATTTAACATGTTCGTGAACATATTTTTAAGTTCTCTGATATGTAGGTTTTCTCTCACTCAGTGGAGCAGCAAGGGGAGGGGCAACATGGTTCCAGGCGGCAATTATTAAGGGAAGCATTTTGGAAAAGGGAGACAGTGCCCCTGCCTTATCTTTTAGAAATAGTTCTAGAAAAATCTAAAAAATCTGAAAATATACTGTTAATGAATCATTCATTCATTCATTCAATTATTAGAGACTACTGAAGGTCACGTAGTTGCCAAGATACGTATACATATATTGTATGAGCATATATTATGTTATTTTATTTATTTATAAATTATATGCTAAGATAAGAAGATTATAGAAAACTTCAATTTTATATTGCTAAGGCACTTCGGAAAAACGGGGAGGGGAGGGGGTTTAAATTTCTGTCTCTAACGGCTTCGAGTGACTTCAAGCTCACCACCGAGCACGTGATAAATCATTACTCAAAGTTGCATGTAACAATTTCATTGACGCTGGAGACGTCTGGTGCATCGATCGTCAATCCGTTTGCTAGCCGCATCGTTTATGGCAACCCTCCTTCAAACAAAAGGCACATGCTTCAGCAGTGGGCTGGTATGGGGTAATAAAGAATACTAATATTATGTCTGTGTTATCTCTGTGAAATATGACATGGTATAACTAGTTTTACGGATTTTCATTTAATTAATTTTTAACTGCCGACATTTCAGGTGATTTACAGCACTCTTGGTGCCGGTGAATGTTTGACCGATGTCATAGGTATCAGGGATTATCTTCAGCGTTTATTTAAGTATAAGTTTTTGGCGCAAGATATCCAGAACGAACTTATAGTAACACGAATTCTTACAGTGGTACACTTGGGTTTCGATATAATTTTATTAATAATGGCATCCTAAGTGAATATTTGAATAGGAATCAGTGTTCTTTTGCAATGATATGTGATTTATCAAATCTCATCCGATGTTATAGTGGGGATAATCCTAAACTTGCTTATAGTGTTTCACATCAGCAATATTATTATGTTCTTATATGCGCGTTGATCTTTTTGTATGACTTATGTAAGAGGAATGTCGTCTATTTCTGATTCAAATCCTAAGCATACTTCTGCATCTTGTTGAGGAAAATTAAACTTGATGGATGGTAAATACAGACTTTATATTAAATCTTCTTTGTCGGCTTATAGTATGTTCTTATGGAAGTTCGCTTCAAGATGAAGTCACTAGCAAATCTTGTTTACTATTCCTCTGACATACGGTAGTAGTAAGGTATTAGGTTAGTAAAACATCCGGAACGTCGGGAATTTTAAATAAGTAAATTTGAATTCTATAAAATCCTCAAAATTTGTTTTATTCAACGTGTAGTGTAGTATTCTCGTAAATGTAAGAAATCATTAAATAATATGGGATTTGATTTAAGCGAATTCGACGAAAGTGTTACTTCATCAGCTATAGCAGACCACTGTATTTTGGATGAATTCTTTATTTTACTGTAATAATAATATTACATGTTTCAACAAGCCTGATATGCAGTTTATTTACAAAACAAATCTGATTGCATTACCTTAAGTAAACGTGTGAAGTTTTCCTCACCGTTTTTATAATGGGACGTCATAAATGAGAAGGAGATAAATGTAAAACGTTTTATTTAGTTTTAATTCACGGAAGGCTTTTTGAGAACAATTGAATGAATAATTATGCATATGAAATGATGTAACACAACTTAAAGTACCGTGGCCTAGATTTCGCGAGGACTGTTGACACCTGCTCTTCGTCAAGGTAGAGTCCACTTCGCTTAAACGTTGAAAGTTTCACAGCTGCATATTAAAACTATTTAAACTATAACATTCATGTTGAATATTAAATTAAAACTACTATAAATAGGCCTTTAGCAATTTAACAAAAGTAAATAACAAATTTAAAGATTTAAGAAGAAACTAAGAATGTTACTCATAGAATTAATCAATATTATCAATCATATGGTAAAATTTTAAATTAAACCTATTTAGAATGTATCAATGTCGTATCTTTTCAAACGTTGTGCAAGATGGTGTCTTTTCTGGAGTTTTAAAGTAGTATGAATCTGTAATCGAGAAGGCTTTCAAAGTTAGTGCGGATCAAAAGTTCTGGATAGCTAGCGCACTATAAGTAATTTAATTATAATAAAATAGAAGGTTCCTGCATAAGTCTTTGCAAAAAGTGAACATTAATTTTATACGAATTTGTTTAAATAACATATTATAACAGCATTATTTAGTGAAGTAATCATGTTTATATTTTTATTATCTTTTTATTTTACTTCAAAACTACTTCGTACAATTAGGCAAAACATAACAACAAAAATAATTTGTTCTTTAGCGAGGAACCTTCGACCTCATGTCAAGATTTCTGTCACAATAATACTGAAGGTTACTACTACGACCACTATGATGGTTTTGTAGAAGACCCTTCGGTTGAAGGTCAGTATCTAGAAAATTCAAATGAAATTAATAATGAAGATAATGCAGTACCTGACAAATTTCCAATAGTAGCCTTCGATATTCCTCCGAAATGATCCATCTTATTATTGTGATAGCATTTTAAAATTACCTAACCACCACCAACCACCAACTATTAATGGACACTTGAAGTAGTAGATCCTTAATCAGTCCTGCCAAGGCTCACCAATATTTTGGCGAATTTAAATACAATAAACATTTCACAGCAGTAAGCACACATGCACAAAGTATGCACGATGAACTTATTTTATACCACTTTTGAAAACATTCAAAAGTATTTTTCCACATACATTTTACATATACTACGATGTGGACTGTAAATCAAATTAGCCTACATCAATGTTAAATCAAATTAGTATTTACATCTTATTTAGGAATACTACAGAAGTTTTGCAAGAAATTGACATTTTTGTAATTCTAAAAAGACAAACAAACTTACAGTCGATAGAATTGTAATTTATTTCTGCAGTCCATGGACACCTGTAGCTAATTTCCAACAAAGAGTCTTAAGATGCGCTACCACCCCTGAAGACTAAGATGGAATACCTACCATCCTATAATAATACTGGTTCTCCATACTCTTTAGACTAGAACACAACAGTGCAAGATCTTCTATTTGGCGGCGGAAATAGGATGCAGGTGGCTCGAGGCCGTGATTTGTGGCATTTCTTGGGGGAAGCCTATGTTCAGCAGTGGACTTGTGAAGGACAGATGAACACTACAGCATATATATAGAGTCTTTTCACTGGAAACGATGCATTCCATCTTAACCCTAAGGCATGACAACGTAGGTTAGATGTAGATGTCCATGAGCCACAATATCCAATAAACATCTGGTGGACTGTGTGCTGGTTTGTCACCCTTATCTTTAAAAAATGAGGTGCAGAATTAATGGTGCGAGACGTCTGGTCCTGTGATTGCCGATCCGCTTGCCAAGCGTGGCGGTTTGTGCAAAACTTTCCAACGTGGTCTATTGTAGGCTAATGGAGAAGAAAAAGAAGTAAGCATTTCATCTTAATCCTCAAAGGTTATCTTTACAGCTTATCAAAAGTCCACCGCTGAATATACTAGGTCTGCTCACAAATTACCCGTTATTGGGGGTTATTTGCTAAAGTTCCCACCGATAGTAGGCGGATCAGCAGCTGCATTTTTTTAAATTTTTAACTGTTATTAGGAAGATGCTGTAACCCTGGTTTGTTTCCCTCCGTCGTCTCTTACGACACACACGGAAGAGATAAGGTAGTTGATATTCACACACCGCCACTCCCGTGATCGATTTGATGAATCCTTAAGGGTACCAACATAATATCATAATTAATAGAATCGGGCGTTACTCTGCGAAAGTTCGTTATATTAATGATATAATAAGTTAGTTATGCTATTGATTATAATCTAAATAAAAATAACAATTTGATAGTATAACACATAATTCTTATTTCAATGCTTTACAAAATCAAAACATTGAACCCACTTACATACATTTACTTAAAAATATTTATGATAACGATACCGCCGCAATAAAACTGATTACCACAGTACATTCTTTCCCTATTATAAAAGGAGTTGAACAGGGCGACCCGTTATCGCCGAAACTCTTTACTGCCAACTTAGAAGGAGTATTTCGGAAACTGGCAGATAGTTGGCTCGAGAAAGGCATCAAACAGGTTAAGCAATCTTAGATTTGCTGATGACATTATTCTCTTCGCGTCCTTGGCCAACGAACTGGGAGAAATGCTCAACGAGCTACGAACAGCTAGCCTGCAAGTTGTACTTCTGATGCATAGATGACGTGGAGGTTGAATATGTTTATGAGTATGTTTATTTGGGCCATATAGTCTTTTTCCAGACAAGGCAAGTAAAAGAGATCGCCAGACGAACAGTAAATGCCTGGAAGATCTATTGGGCCTTAAAACATCTAATGAATGGCGGCGCACCTATATCCCTTAAACGAAAACTCATGGACATGTGCATCCTCCCTGTCTTGACATATGGTGCCCTAACCTGGTCTCTCATCAAAAAGCAGAGGTCCGATTGCGGGGTGTGTCAACGAGCAATGGAGCGTAGCATGCTAGGAGTCAGAGTAACAGACCGTATCAGAAATACCACTCTGCGCTCCAGAACACAAATCAATGACGTCTCCCGTAAATCCGCCAAACTAAAATGGAACTGGGCCGGTCATGTCTGCTGTATGTCAGAAGAACTTTGGGCCAAAATTACAACTCGGTGGACTCCTATAAATGGCAGACAAACTCGACGCATAACCAAAATCGATGGCAGGATTAACTAGACTCCTTCATGGAAGACTGGTCCTCCATAGCACAGAACCGGGAAAGGTGGAAAGTGGTTGGGGAGGCCTTTGCCTAGCAATGGGACGTTATGAGCTGATAAGATAAGATTATAATCAAATTTCGTTCGGGAAATTACGGCACATCTTCTCGTCATGTATACCTCAAAACTTGAAAACGAGACTGTACAACCAGTGCGTGTTGCCAGTGATGATCTATGGAACTGAGACGTGGTCCTTCACTGTTGGCCGGATGAGGAAGCTCAAAGTTGCTCAGCGAGCTACGGAGAGGGCTATGCTCGGAGTTTTTCTGCGTGATAAACATAGAAATGAGGATATCCGCAGTAGAACCAGAGTGACCGATATAGCCCAACGGATTAGTAAGCTGAAGTGGCAATGGGCCGGACATATAGCTCGAAGAACCGACAACCGATGGGGAAAAAAGGTTCTCGAGTGGCGTATCGTACCGGCGGACAAAGTGTACGGCGTCCCCCCACTACATGGAGTGACAACCTGGTAAGATATGCAGGAAGTCGATGGATGCAGTCAGGACCGTGCTTTGTGGCATTCCTTTGGGGGAGGCCTATGTTCAGCAGTGGACTCGTGAAGGGCTGTAATGATGATGATGATGATAATCAAATTTATAATTATTGATCGAGATGTAGATGTAAATTAGGAGTATATGGTACAGAAACCACTTACCGTGACTTAGATTTTGTGCTTGTTGGCCAACCATAATTAAATGATAAATAATATTTTATAAAAAAATTCTAAAAATATTTTGCTTTGTGCCCTTGAGACTATAAACTTACTTAAGTGTCTCGTTGAAATTCCCTCAATAAATATTCAATTAGTAATCTTTCTATTTTTTTAATAGCAATATGAATATTAAAGATAAAATTTAAATATTAAAGATGAATATTTCTTAAGATGTAGTAAACTTTATTCACAAAATGACTATTAAAGCGGGCAAAATTAAGACAGACAGTGTTCAGCGAATATTGAGTTTGTTCTTTAACCAATATTTCAAGACTTAATAGTAACGTTAAAGTTGGAGTTACCGGAAAATGGAGTTGAGAGTTGCAATTAATAGATTTGATTTTCCTTGAATATAACTTACGACAATATAAGTTGCTTAAGTTATTGGAATTTATGTAAACGTAAGTAAAGTTCCATTGATTTTGGTTGTCTACCCTCCTAATGGAGAATATAATTATTTAGTGGTGAATCTTTCTTGCCCTAAAACCCTTTGAAAAATTTTATAAGGTTCGTTTTTCAAAATATGGTCGAAATTAATAAGATGTAATGCCTCGTTTCCTGTTAAAAAAATGTTTTCGGTTATCAGCACTCACCATACGAAATACAGTAGCATTTAGCTGCTATTTTACGCTGGTATTTTGTGAGAGCCTGGTTCTTACTCGGTTGAGCCGACCCATTAAGTGTATGTGAATTGTTTGGGTACTTCGAAACTTACAATCTTTGGGCTTCAGTTAGAATCGGTACGTTTACGTCACTGTGGTGTTCAGTTAGGATCACCACAACAAGTATGCTATTTTCTTCTCCAATAACTAAACTTTAAGGCCAGAAACGCATCTGAAATTGCAGGTTTTGTTGCAGTTGTTCATGGACATCGGTAGTCACGTACCACTCAAGTGTTTTTGAAGCAGGAAATAATCCGTCGCACTGCTACAGTACATAACAGCAGCTTTCACATGTTCACGCGACATATTTTAATTTTTCCTAACGTACAAGTTTTCTCACAATGATTTCATCTCCGCAGAAATCTGGTAAATCAGCATTTAAAACTATTAGGAGCCAGCCCAGTTCCTAAGACCTAGGACATTAATAAGTACAATTCTTCAAAAAAAGTTAAAGTTAGAAAATTTTTGAACAGTGGTAGAGCCACGGGGCAGCTTTTGCTGTCGCACGGATTGGCCGGCTTGAACCGGGGTGGTACTACGAGCTCACATAATACCAGCGTGAAGTAGAGGTTTACCTCTGCGTTTCGCTTGGTGAGTGCAGGTGACCGGAGACCCTTTTTACTGGAAATGAGGCATTCCATCTTAGTCCTCACGGGTGACAACGCATCTACATATTGATTTGTAGTGGAGGATAGATGTAGATGTCTATGGGCCGCAGCAACCACTTACCATCAGGTGGACTGTGTGCTCGTTTGTCATCCATATCCTATAAAAAAAAGTGAATGATGTATTTTTGCTTTTTATTGAAACTTATGCAACTTAGTTCTTGTTGAGATAATGAAATTTACTTGTAATACATATAAAGAGGCTTGGAGCTAATAACCTGAGCAAGTCTAAATGTGAAAGATATGATGTAGATGTATGATAAGGATGATAGTGATAATTAGATAAATTTAAATTTAAAAGATAAATTTTAACGTCCTTTTAGGGTTCCGAACCCAAAGGTTAAATCAAATCCTACTAATATAACTCTGTTGTCTATCTGTTTTTCAGTTCGTCTGTTTGTCTGTCCGTTTGTATGTCACGAATCTCTTATTCTACCCATTTTTATTACAGGATAATAAAAATGGCTGGTACAAGATTTCAAAAATTAACCTAATTAGAAATTTGTAAACTATGATTAGGATTAAGGATAATATATGAAGTACCATAATAAACTGCATTTGAACAACAAATACTGAAAACATTAATATATAATGTAGTTTGTCCAAGAACAAAGTAAAAAAGCATTACTTAATAAAATATCTAGTTTAAAGACAAAAGTTAATTGGTCATAATATGGACGGAACCTTAATAGAGTGCACAAGGAATCCCACTTGAGCGGATTTTTATATTTAGATTATCATGAGGCATACTTCAGTTACCGATGAGTCTAGATACTATTTAAAATATACTTTATATGTTTTTTACGAAGAAAAGCCGCGCTGCAGTATTATGAATGCAACACAAATGGGTCTTCTGAACCGGAGAAGGCCTACGCTCTCACAGAACACCAGTGTAATATAGCACCATTATCTAGGGTGTCTGTAGAGAATATGAGACAACTTTTACTGATAACGAGACATTCCATCTTAGTTTTTGGGGGTGACAACGCATTCGCATTTTGACTCTTAAACGATGATAGCTGTAGGTGTCTATGGGCCAGACTGCCTTTAACATCAGGTAAACCGTATGGTCTTTTAAAACCAATACTTCTAATAAAAATATGGATAGTAATAATGTTTATACTCCCAGTATTAGAATATTATTCTTAAAAAATTACAAAAAGATGATACATGCGGAGTTTTATTATTAGTTTCTTCTCCAGGTACAGGAACTAAATTTCAAAACAGTAGTAAATTAAAAAAAAGGCATTTGACAAATGAAATTTTAATGTCTTACGTCAATTAAATAAATATATTTTAATTTTATCTCATTACAAGTATTTTTTTATTTCTATAATTAGGAGACGTGTTAAATTAATTTTTGTAAAGTTTTACATCATAGTAAAACATTAAAAATCCCGTTGTAATAAATGCAGAAAGAATAGAAAGAATATTATATTTGTTTCAATTCCAATCTATGCAATTAATTAAGCCTTCACTGAATATCAAAACTTATATTTTGTTACATCGACTGTCGGCAATATTCCCGCGCCGGATATTACTCTTTGGTGCCTTATCGTACATTCTTTGAAAAAGTGATTTAGCTTACGACATATTACTTGATTTTCTCAAAATTGTTAGATACGGTTGAGTAGATATGCTTTTGTTGTTTTTCTTAATATTTTTAATATTCAAAGACTAATAAATAACGTTTTCCCAAGTTTGGAAAGAAGTAGTAATTACTAAAAATATCGATAATTTTATTTAAAATATATTCTTGTTATATGAATATAGTCTTTCTCAACCTTTTTGTATTTTTACCCGCTTTTTATTAGCTCGACTTATATGTGCATTTTTTAATGAGAATAGGGTGACAAAGGAGCATACAGTCAACCTGATCGTAAGTGGTTGCTGTAGCCCATATACATGTACATCTATCCTCGATTACAAATCAAAATGCAGATGAGTCGTCACCCGTGAGGAGTGACGATGGAGTGCCTCAGTTCCAGTAAAAAGGTAATCCGATTCTCTACACTCACCATTAGGTCTGACAGGTATTCTGTGAGAGCGTGGTCCTTCCCCAGCTGAGCCGACCCATTCGTGCTACAACTACACCACTAATATAGCTGCAGCATGGCTCTACCACATCTACTCGTATGCATGAATCCCTTCATAAAAGTCCATTGCAGAACATGGGCCTTCCCCATTGATTACCTCATACGAAGGAATTTGCCATATTTGCCACGCTTGGCAGGCGGGTTGGCATCGCATCGCATTTTATTATAATATTCAGTTATTAGCAGTATGTGAGTTAGTGGTTATCGTTGTATGATTGCAATGGAATATTAAAATTCATTTTTCAAATATTTCTCGACGACTGCATTTCCTGAAAATTTGTAGAAGTATTGAGAACCGATTATCATCATCATCATCATTACAGCCCTTCACAAGTCCACTGCTGAACATAGGCCTCCCCCAAGGAATGCCACAAAGCACGGTCCCGAGCCACCTGCATCCATCGACTTCCTGCATGTCTTACCAGGTCATCACTCCATCTTGTGGGGGGACGCCCTACACTTCGCCTACCGGTACGAGGCTGCCACTCGAGAACCTTTCTTCCCCATCGGTTGTCGGTTCTTCGAGCTATATGGCCGGCCCACTGCCACTTCAGCTTACTAATCCGTTGGGCTATGTCGGTTACTCTGGTTCTACTGCGGATATCCTCATTCCTAAGTTTATCACGCAGAGAAACTCCGAGCATAGCCCTCTCCATAGCTCGCTGAGCGACCTTGAGCTTCCTCATACGGCCAGCAATGAAGGACCACGTCTCAGTTCCGTAAGTCATCACTGGCAACACGCACTGGTTGTACAATTTTGTTTTAAGGTTTTGAGGTATTTTTGACGAGAAGATGTGTCGTAGCTTCCCGAACGCTGCCCAGCCGAGTTGAATCCGTCGATTGACCTCTCGGTCGAAGTTGGACTTACCTAGTTGGACTATTTGTCCCAGGTAAACATACTCGTCAACAACTTCGAGCTTAATGCTCCCAACAACTACCGGCATAGGTGTGACATGGACATTAAACATAATCTTTGTTTTGTCCATGTTCATCTTAAGACCTATCCGTTGGGAGACACTATTGAGGTCATTGAGCATAGTGCTTAGTTCCTCCAGCGATTCTGCCATGAGGACTATATCGTCGGCAAATCGAAGGTGAGTGATGTACTCGCCATTGATGTTAATTCCGTATCCTTTCCAGTCCAGAAGCTTGAAAACGTCTTCCAATGCAGCGGTGAACCGATTATAATTACAATAATTTCGTGACTATCAAGCATTCTCACTAGCATAATCACAACTCATAATAAATGCGAGTTGTTTTAGTTTGAATCTAGAAACAAGAGTAAACTCTAAAATCTATATTATATAAAATGGATGAATAATATTCCAAAACATTGAGACTACACTCAAGCCAGATATAGTTTAAAAGATAAGCTCATGAGATGTTCCAGCTAGACAGTGACGTGGCTACTGACGGCGCCCGGAGTACGCTGTCTTATTGGATATAATACTTATTGAACTTAGTTCATGGAAAATGTACGTGTTTGAAATTGAAATATGTATTTGTTTTTGTTTTATTTCACTTTTTAGAACGCTAAATTTATTACGGCTAAACTATACAGGGTTATTTTGCAATAACCGGCCAAATTTGCAGGGAAGATTCAGAATAAGTAATATAGGCAAAAGGTGAAGAAAAATTAATTTAAAAAATCTGAAACATTCTGTCCCTTTTATCTTTTAATTCAAAATGCATGATAATGCATTATTTTAACTTTTCATAAATATCTAACACCTACTATTTTACTCATAGACTTAGAATATACTGGCGTATATACATACGTCTATAGTGTGAAAGGGAGAAGAAAATTCCTTATGGCAAAAATGCAAGATAGAAAAGGATACCAAATCTCATGACTCTGTAACCGATTTTGAATGACAGATCGGCACAATTCGTCACGCAAGAAATAGCTATAAAGCCGCGTCTCCACCAAAAATGTTGACAACAGTTATGTTTCCAACTGTTTACAACTGTTTCCAACAAGCGTCTCCACCGAGGGAACAAGTGTTTGCAACAAGTGTATTCCTTTGATGTTGCCGCCGAAAATGGAAACACGGTTCCCGACATTGTTTCAAGTTTTGTTACCAACTGTTGTGTTGGCAACAAAACTTTGGTGGAGACGCGGCTTTCGCTGTTTTGTATTTTTTTAGAGTCTAATAGTAGTTATTTCTTTTAAGTAACTTTTTTGCAAAATGGTTATTTAATCTGCGAGTGACTGTGGTGTTTCACGTTGTTGATAATTAGAATGAATTTGGTAAATACGATTTAATACAAAATATTTTACATGTACGCTTGGGATTGACTCAACTGCTATAGTTGAAATTATACATTAGTGTCGATATTTATCTTGAATGTTTATAATAAATCGATAGACTTGCGCATACATCAAGAAAATAAATTAGCGGTTTGCGTTCAAACATGTAATTTTATTTAGCCTTTTGTCAAACAGATTCCCTCCGTATTCTATAATTAGCAAATATGGTTAACGTTAATTGGACGGGTTGGTTGGAATCCAAAGAAGAACTCAACAATTTTCAGCAAACATTTTCTTGAGAAGTATACAATAAAAAGTAGAATAAAAACAATTTTATTAAAAGGAACCATTCCTACATTATTTGTACCAGTAAGTATAATATTGTTACATGACGACTTCAACAATTTAACTTCAAAAACTTTAGGTAAAAATAGAGATAGATTTTTATACATTATAAAAATGCAGTTTATTAAAAGTAAAAAAATTTGAGATTATCCTATTAAAGCAATTATGAACCCAACTGAGTATCTATTCATCAACCAAAAAGAAATGTAGAACCTTACTTAACTAACCGCACCTCAAGGTCTCATTAGTACAATATTTATAGCATCACGTTATTTTCCCTAAGTGGTTTAGCGGAGCTTCGGATTATATACACAAGTAACAGTGGTGGAGCCACGTGGCGGCTTTTGCTGTCGCACGGATGGGCCGGCTCAAACCCGGGTGGTACCACGACCTCACAGAATACCAGCGTGAAGTAGAGGTTTACCTCTGCGTTTCGCTTGGTGAGTGCAGGTGGCCGGAGGCCCTTTTTACTGGAAATGAGGCATTCCATCTTAGTCCTCACGGGTGACAACGCATCTGCATTTTGATTTGTAATAGAGGATAGATGTAGATGTCTATGGGCCGCAGCAACCACTTACCATCAGGTGGACTGTGTATCCTATAAAAAAAAAAAACAACTGAACTGAACCCGAACCTATAAAAATATTGTTGTTCTCTTAGCCTTTAGAACGTTCATATCGTGTTTTTTTTTCCTTTAAAGGGATAGACAAGATCTAACATAATAGGCTACACCGCGCATTGCAGGCAGATAAGCACTGCAATAAAAAGAACAAAACAAATATTCATTAAGTTTAGTATCATTTTGTTATTGTTTTTAAGTAACTCTGAAACTAGTACTTAAGGAAACCGTTAGCATTAATTAAAACCCTTAATGAGTTCATTCGAGAAGTAGAGTCCTCGCTAGTAAAATACCTTAAGCGTTCCTTTTAAGTAAAGCACTTAATTTGAGACTTAAAATAACAGTCGAGTTTAAAAAAAATATAACACGCGCCATTGGCTGTAGGACCTTGGTAAGAGGTAAGAGTGCTAGGTCAAAGTCATAAAATTATTGTCATGTCATTGATAAAAAATCTGCCATAACGACTATCGTCATCAGATACAATATGATTGATAAACTTGCCAATGAAATAATAATCATTTATTTCAATCATTCAAATCATATATGACCATTTCGTTTGCCTTTGATGATATATGTATCTGAGACATGATTCTACACTGCTGGTTGTATGGTCGCTCAGCGAGCTAAAACGAGGGCCTACCTACTAACAAATTAATTATTTTAAATTTGTCTCTATTTATATTAATAGTTGAAACGACTTTTAGTTTATAATTCTCAGAGTTGAACTCAATATGATTCTGAATGCGGTCTTTACAAACTCTTTGGAAACAAAAAAATGTAACTGATTCTTAGCTTTATTTTTTTAACATAATAACTCATTTGTTTTCTGTTAATAAAATAGATTCATTTTTTAGTTCATAGAACAGTTTCATTTCACTTAAAAAAAACTGGATCGTTACACAGAACGAAATGTTTTTTGAATATAGGAATCGGACATAAGTCGAACCTCTTGAAACGTGAAGATGTGAAAAATTCTGTCACGCCACCATACGGTATGCCGTGTATATATGACTAGCACTCATAAGTACCAAAACGTTATCTTGAATCTAAAATATTTTAAAACCTAGCTGGTATACATTTATATCATCATGCATCTCTGTATAAAATATTTTTTTGCCGTACATGAAAAATGAGAGCCGTACATAAAATAATAATTTTCACGCAAGGAAGAGAAACTACTTCATCTAAGGTCGTGACTATTTTATTACATTAAAATAATATACTATATTATTATATCAAAATAATATTAGAGTTTGAAGAAGTTAAATAACACGCATTAGTCACTAGGTGTGTTGAGAACTAACAGATGAAAAAATTGAATTGAATAGAACCATTTTTATTCAATACACAATGTATATTATAACACCTTTTGTGATAATCAATCAATATGTTAAAAATTGTGGTTGCCGCCTATGAGAGACAATATATGGGGGAGGAAAATGTTCAGCGGTGGAGTTTTGATAGGGTGCTATGGATGGATGTATGCTAATATTTACCATTAGGAACGGTCGATAATCAAAGACAAATGGTCCAAAAGTGTTTTTATCTTGTCAATAAAAGAATAATGGCCAAATTTCTATAGGAGCTGGACTTGACTTTTATTTTTCATGTCCTAAAACAAACTATAGCTAGAGTGGTCCGTTTTTATGTTGTAAACATCATCCCGTTAGAAAATCATATCTAAATAGCCACATTCTTTATAATAACGTCAACAACTCTTTTGAGGTAAGCATCACATAATGTGTAATATTCAGTGATCTAAAATAAGAATTAGATTTGTATTATGATGTGCGATTGTGTGTGATGGTTTATCTTAGTGTAATAAAATAAGTAGGTATAAATTGGAATGACATACTCAAACCTAATAAAAATGTAAATGAAAATTATAGCATATTTAGTGAAATCTTACAAAGAGCTTTAAATAAATGTATACCAAAAATACTATTCAAAATAAAAAATACACCAAAGAATAATTATTTAACAGTAGGATTAAAGACATCGTGTCAATATAAAAGATTTTTAAAGCTATTGGTTTGTAAAACCAAAAATAAAAATATTAAATATCACTATAAACAGTATTCTAAAATATTAAAAAATCAATATATCCAAAAAATTATGTAACAAATATAAATTCGAAAATTCTCAAAATAAAACTAAAACTATGTGGCAGATTATAAATAACGAAACAAACAAAAATACAAAAAAATATAGAAATGTGAAACTCAAACTACCAGATAAACGTTTATTATGTGATCCTTAAATAGTAGCGAACTCATTTAAAACTTTTTTACATCTATTGGAAATATACACTCAAATAACAATAAGTTAAATAGAACACCTTTAGCAAAAACTATCGAAAATGCTCTCTTCTTGAGCCCAGTAGAAACTAATGAAAATAATACCATAATAAAAAATCTCAAAAATAAATCATCATTCGGTATTGATGAAATTACTCCTACTTTGATAAAAAGTTGTGCCGATTTGTTAACAATGCCCTATACAATATTAGTAAACCAATCTTTTTTAGAAGGTGTCTTCCCAGATGCCCTCAAAATATCCCTAATCAAACCCGTGCATAAAAAGGGTGAACTTAACTTACTGACATAAATAATTGTCGACCTATGGCTCTGTTACCTACGTCGGCTAAAATATTTGAATCGGCCATGGCAAAACGTCTTTGTTCATTTTATGAAAAATTTAAAATTTTACATTTAAACCAAAATGGCTTTAGAAAAGACCACCTTAGCAATTTATAAATACGTAAAAAACATCCTAGACGAAATCGACAATAAAAAATTCGCAGTAGGCCTCTTGCTCGATATGAGTAAAGCCTATGACAGAGTTTGTTATAGAACTCTATTGGATAAACTTTATCAAACAGGAATTAGGGGAGTAGCTCACAATTGGTTTAAAACCTATCTTGATAACCGCTTTCAATATGTAGAAATTGAAAATACCGACTTCAAGACTGGCAAAATTACTCATGTTAGATCTGATGCAACTGTCATTACTGGTTCTATCCCACAAGGTAGCATTTTGGGATGCAGTTTGTTTCTTGTTTACATAAATAATCTCCCAAACATACTGGATGATCTATGTGTGCTCTTTGCTGATGACATCTCTATCTTAATCTCTTGCACTAATTCCACGGATTTAACAACAAAATTGAACTATACATTAGATAAAATTACTGATAAAAAAAAAACTGGCTAGAATTACATAATCTACAACTTAACCTTAATAAAACTAAAACTATTCAATTTAAACCCTACCAAAACTGCTTTACAAATATATTATAGCTATAAAAACACAAAACTAGAAACTGTTAACTCTGCTACTTTGTTAGGAATAGACCTGGATACGCATTTGAGTTGGAAACAGCAGATACAAAAAGTTGTAAAAAAATATCCTCTTTTATTTACGCTCTACAATACCTCAAACGTGTGACAGATTTTAAGACTGCCCTTGCGGCTTACTGTGCACATGCTCATTCGGTATTCTCCTATGGCATCGTATTGTGGGGAAACTATTGTGATGTAAACAAATTATTTATATTACAAAAGAAGTTTCTACGAATATTAACGAATATAGACCAAATGGAATCATGTAAACCTCACTTCATTAAACATAATATACTAACACTCACGTCTATCTACATCCTGGAGTCTTGTAAATTCGTCAGGAGACACTCAAAATGCTACTCACCTATTACAAGACCTAAAAGAAATAATAGAATGTTGTGTTTTTTTTAAAGTAGAGGGGTTACTATAAAAAAACACAACATAACACACCAGACTGAACACGCGGGAAGATTCTTGTGTTTATATGATTAAAGCACGCAAATTCAAAGAAATTTTAGAAAGAAATCCATAAAATAAGACTTTAACAGGTATTTATTTAGTATCTATGATTCATATAATGAAAGATAAACACATAAATTGAAAATTATGTGTTTAATATCCAATATTTTCGATGAACAAAAGGGACACTGCAAATACCCTCACTTTTGTAACTAGACTAAAATGGCTGACACTAAATTGACACTTGAAAGATGTTGTTATGAGGTGTTGCTACCACACAAAACAAGTTCTAATGCGATTAGCACTAAAATAGTAAAGTTATCGCTGTACCCATTACTCGTAGCCCACTAGAAAATTATTAGGGACACTTGTTTATTGACAAGATAAAAACAAAGTTAAATCGCTTTGCGTAAATTCCGTACAATTATTTCATATAATTATTACAATTACACGTAAAGATTTAAAAATCAATGATTAGGTTTTGTCGGTAAAGCACCGGATATTTCGATATTTTATTACATTATTTATAAAGTACTATGCATATAATATGTACCCAAAAAATAATATATTTTTTGTACCGTGTTTTCGTGCTATGGATGCCGTAAGATGCGATTTAGAGAAATGCTAGAAATCAGACTCGGATAGAAAACGGTATCACAATTTAGTGCAAGTCACACACAGGCAATTTAGTATAAACAAGCCTGCGCGTTGAGCGCTAGAGTATGATAAATCTTCCTTATGAAGATAGAGGCCCATGACCATCAGTGGACTGTTGCGGCCTGATAAAGAAGAAAGAGATATATAGTAACGTATACTTAGATTCCAGGAAAATTATCAAAGAAGAGGATCATCATCATCATCATTACAGCCCTTCACAAGTCCACTGCTGAACATAGGCCTCCCCCAAAGAATGCATATCTTACCAGGTCATCACTCCATCTAGTGGGGGGACGCCCTACACTTCGCCTGCCGGTACGAGGCTGCCACTCGAGAACCTTTCTTCCCCATCGGTTGTCGGTTCTTCGAGCTATATGGCCGGCCCATTGCCACTTCAGCTTACTAATCCGTTGGGCTATGTCGGTCACTCTGGTTCTACTGCGGATATCCTCATTTCTGAGTTTATCATGCAGAGAAACTCCGAGCATTGCCCTCTCAGAAGAGGATATCTCTAATTAATTATGCACCTTTTCAAATGTAAGAAAAATTTATTGTTTAAGATGCCATCATAAATCACTGATGATAAATACAAAATCCAGTTAATCAGAAAGAGTGATCGTAGTTTCATGTCAGAATCTTACATACATGCAGTACTTAATCAAATTCATTTATTTATTCATTAAATAAGGATAAGGCAAAACGGTACAGGATAAGACTGGATATGACAGGACAGAACAGGGCAGGACAGGACAGATCAAGGCAGGTCAGGACGGGACAGGACAGCACAGGGCAGGACAGGACAGATCAAGGCAGGTCAGGACGGGACAGGACAGCACAGGGCAGGACAGGGCAGGACAGAACAAAAGAGGACAGTAAAGGAGAGGAAGAGACATGGGAGGGGTGGAGAGTAGAGGCATTGAGTGGAGAGGACAAAACAGGAGAGGAAGTGATTGGATTGGAGAAGAGAAGAAAGAATTAGATTAGAGATGAGGTGAGAGTAGGGAAAAGAATACAATAGAATAGAATTTAATATAGAATTGTTAATATAGAGTTTTTAAATCTATATTAAATCCTAATCTGTGCCATATTCTATGAAACATCAATTTATTCAAATGCTACTTCGGAAAAAGCATTTTATTCAACCACTAGTTCGGAAAAAACCTTCGTCATATGAACTAGAAAGAAACTTATCCTATTTAGAGTTCTAGAGATTGGAAAGTTTTCGTACTAGAATTAAATGAGCACGGTAAGATAGAATACATAATATATAATTAAATATTCATTAATTACAGTCTATTAATGTACACTGATCAACTCAACTTAATGCAATTGCACCATAAAAGGGAAACTTGTCGCATAGTTGTCACGCTTTACAAACGGGTTGGCGACCGAATTTTTTTATTTTTTAGTTGTTAGGAAGATGTTGCCCATCTCCTGGTTTGTTATCGTCTATCGCCTCTTACGATACCCACGGGTCGACATGGGTAGTGGATATTGTTATAACGCCATATTGTGTATAAAGTTAAAAGTAACAGCCTATATACGAGTACGTCCCACTGCTGCGCATAGGCCTCCCCTTACTTCTGAGAAGGTTTTAGGGCCGCGCTGTTCCAGTGCGTGTTGGCGAACTTCACATGACTTCAAAATATTTTTTTGTTATTTCTCAGACATGCAGGTTTCCTCACGATGTTCTTCTTCACCGCCGAGCACGTGGTAAATCAGCACTTTAAATTTCAATTAACAATGTCATTGCTGCCGATGGGTTTCAAAACCGGGTTGCTCGCGTACTGTGAAATTTACAGCGAGCGCTAACTATCAGAGATACCACGGCTATTTTGTGTACGATAATGTATTTTTTATTGTTCATATAAAGTGGATTTCATGTAGTTTCAAACAGTTAACTATCTGATAGTGAAGTTTTGATAACACACCATCACAGTTTTTTGGTAATTTTATTTTATTTAGATCCTGCTTTTATATATTTAAGTAATTATAGTGAAAATAGCCTGTTGCTGTGTAAGAACAGTGAAAAATTACCTGTTACAGTGTAGGTAATAGATAGTCTCAATTTTCCTTATTCTACAATAACTCAGCTCAGACAACTCTTGCCAGATTTTCAGCTATCAGTTTTTATATATACGCTTTCAAATGTTTTTTTTATAGGATAGGGGTGACAAACGAGCACACAGTCCACCTGTTGGTAAGTGGTTGCTGCGGCTCATAGACATCTACATCTATCCTCTATTAAAAATCAAAATGCAGATGCATTGTCACCCGTGAGGACTAAGATGGAATGCCTCATTTCCAGTAAAATGGGCCTCCGGCCACCTGCACTCACCAAGCGAAACGCAGAGGTAAACCTTTACTTCACGCTGGTATTCTGTGAGGTCGTGGTACCACCCCGGTTCGAGCCGGCCCATCCGTGCGACAGCAAAAGCCGCCACATGGCTCTACCACTGTTGTAAGTCCTACTTTCATCTTGTTAACACTTGGATCCCAAGAATGTATGGAGACGTCTCCTTCTCCTTTGACAGATTCTCCAAAAAATAGGTGGGTATTTACGACGTTTCGAGTAAGAAATAATATTGGCCAACGAGAAGATGAGATTTTAAAACAAACCCAACAACATTTTCTTAAAAAACTTTTTTTCAAGTTATCAAATCCTAGAGCTCTGTTACATACAAAGTGATATAATAAATGCACTAAGAATACTAAATAAAGACAAATAATCCATTCCATTGTCCTCAAAGTTTAATTTCGCAAAAGGTCTGTTAAGTCCATTCATTTAAATTAGTGGGGCTTTGTGACAAATGAATGGATTTACGACCTACTGTTTACGCGTGTCTTTATTCAAACTTTCCTTTTACACAGCAATTGTTTCAAATATTTGAAGAAAGTTTATAAAATTAAGGATACGATGTTTGCAATTTATCCAAAAATATCTTGATTGGTTCTCGTGCACAATTTTGTCGATAGCTTAAAATAATATTACCTAAAGTTTTCAAACATAATTTTTTACTCGGTAGAGTTACGTTCCAGTTATGGCTGCAGTTCGAATGGGTCGGCTCCCATGGCGAAAGACAATGCTCGCAAGAAATAGCAGCATGATGCTGACGAGTGATGAGGAGCGGAGACTTTTTTCGATATGACAGACATACACTTCAATTTTATTTATATGTTTAAACAAATGGTAAGTTATTTTTATACAAAAAGAGTGACACACAAGCACATTGTGTGCTTGATGGTAAAGTAGATGCTATGGTTTGAAGAATTCTATCTTTCCTCGGTTGAAAGTAAAAAGCAGGTGCGTGCTACCCCTATGTTGCTATTAGGTATGTAAACCAAACACAATTTCGATTGATTATGATATTCCTGAAATTTCTTTTGTCCTTTTATTTGTGTGGATGTAAGATATTTTGTACACAAAAAGAGTGACACACAGCACAGTTTTAAAAGTAATAATTTAAATTAAAAAATTTTGTACAACCGACTTTAATATAAATTATTAAGAATAATCCAAAAACCATTGGTCAGACCTTGATGAAGTTTATATGAGACCACATGTGAAACACCAGTTTTCAAATAAAAAAGAATCACCGAAATCGGTACACCCAGTAAAATTTATGAGTTAACACACATAAAAAACATACAGTCGAATTGAGTACCGTCTCCTTTTTGAAGTCGGTAGAAAATGCGTGCGTATGTTGACATGACTGATTTTTTCTAAGGAAAAGGATGGCATGTTATATTAAAAAAATAGAAGTCCTGCAAGTAAGTAGTTATAAAGATTACAAGTAATATTCATGAAATTCTGGGTGCTTGTACGTGTGTGCGTGAGGGTACGTGTGCGTGCGCGTATGCACGTTGGTGTGCGTGTGCTTGTTCGTGTGCATGTGCGTGTGCGTGTGCGTTTGCGTGTGCATGTGCGTGTTCGTGTGTGTGTGTGTCTGTGTGTGTATACGTGTTCGTGTGCTTGTGCGTGGGCGTATGTATGTGTGTGCGTGCACGAGCGCGCGCGTTTGTGTGTTTGTGTGTGTGTGTGTGTGTGTGTGTGTGTGTGTGTGTGTGCGCGAGTGTGTGAGTGTGTGCGTGAGCGTGAGCTTGTGCGTGTGTGGGTGCATATGCGTGTGCGTTTGCGTGTGCATGTGCGTGTACGTGTGTGTGCGTGTGCGTGTGCGTGTCCTTGTGCGTGGGCATGTGTATGTGTGTGCGTGTGCTTGTGCTTGTGCTTGTGCTTGTGCTTGTGCTTGTGCTTGTGCTTGTACATGTGCGTGTGCGTGTGCGTGTGCGTGTGCGTGTGCGTGTGCGTGTGCGTGTGCGTGTGCGTGGTCGTGTGCGTTGCGTTTGCGTGTGCGTGTGTGTGTGCGTGTGCGTGTGCGTGTGCATGTGCGTGTGCGTGTGCGTGTGCGTGTGCGTGAGCGTGTGCGTGTGCGTGTGCGTGTGCGTGTGCGTGTGCGTGTGCGTGTGCGTGTGCGTGTGCGTGTGCGTGTGCGTGTGCGTGTGCGTGTGCGTGTGCGTGTGCGTGTGCGTGTGCGTGTGCGTGTGCGTGTGCGTGTGCGTGTGCGTGTGCGTGTGCGTGTGCGTGTGCGTGTGAGTGTGTCTATGTAAATAAAACTTTGTGATATCTTTAGAACGAATCAACCGGTCAAGATCGGCGATTCGTTCTAAAGCGCTAGAAAGTGTTCATTGTGACTTCGAGCAGATTCGATTTTCAAGTCAATCAGTCGAGCCGTTTTAAAGATTTTCAAAGAATTAAAACCCAAACAAAAAAAAAATTAAGCAGATTTTCGAGCGTTGCGCTCGAAAATAAGCGGAAAGTTCCAAGAATGGCCTGCGGTGTCAATTGCTTTTCCGATATTTTTATTTATTTTTACTGATTTCTTGGAAACTATTGTAACATTTAAATTATCATTTTTTAATTAACTGATTACTTCAGGGGAAGTCCCATATTAATATAACGGAAAAATTCATTCATAATGTTTGAAAACTATAAATTAGGATTTAAGTGTACCTATTTAATCCACATTTTAGTTGCTCCTTCGAACTTGTGATATTCCTTAGAACCCTCAATATTGTAAAACATTTTTTAGAATAATATAAACAGACTCTAATAATAAAAATAAAATTATTTCCATACAGAGTCTTAGCACTGGATAGTTTAAATGACGACCAGTCGATAATCGCAGTTTTCAGTTGCCCCCACTCCCTGTGAGGTAGTCCAAATAGCAAAAAGATAACGTGAACATCTGCTTGAAAATAAAGAAACAAAAATAGAATAAGACAGCATACAATTTATTGCGTTTGAAATTACGCCAAATTTGTAGCAGGCTTGTTGATCCCGTATATTTAGACTTCGCACTGAACATTTTTAATACTGAAAGTACTTTTACTTGGAAGCGTGGAAAAGAAGCCTACATTTTAACACAAAGCTAATTTGAAGGCGCTCTATGAATGCCTATACTGTGCCCGTTTGTTATTCTTAATTCATTTTTTTTGACCTTTAAATACCTCGACCGAAAAGCAATCCAATTTAACGGTGGTAGAGCCACGCGGCAGTTTTTGCTGTTCCACGACCTCACAGAATACCGGCGTGAAGTAAAAGCTTTGCTTCTGCGTTTCGTCTGGTGAGTGCAGGTGGCCGGAGGCCCAATTCCACCCCTCTCCCCATCAACATGGTAGCGTAAATACATCAAAGACTACCCCAGGAGGGTACCAGCATCCCTGGAAAATCCCTCGCTGAGCACTCACGACCATGTTATTCCACTCCTGAGCGTTGGTGCTCAGGCTGCCCCGCGTATTCTAGGAGGAGGGGGGGGGGGGGGGGGTAAAATTCCACTCAAAACAATAAATGCTCGGGGCAAACTGAGCAACACTAGCAAGTCGACCCCTGCCACGCTATCCGTGAATTTCTGCAAAATCAGGGGACTTCACTCTAACCTAATCGCCGTCCACTACCATCTCGAGACGGCGAAGCCGGCCTTGTTCTTTCTAACCGAGACGCAGTTGTACTCTCCGGCTGATACTTCGTATCTCTCCTACCCGGGGTACAAATTGGAGCACTCCTTTGTGCCTCGGGCTGGAGTTTGTGTGTATGTCAGAGAGGACATCTGTTCTCGACGCCTCGGCAATCTTGAAGGTTCGGACCTGTCCATCTTTTGGCTACGCGTAGTCAGCGACGACCATTCGTGCGTTTACGGGTGTCTCTATAGGTCCCATAGCGGTAATGCCGAAACAAATCGACTCATCGACGACGTCTTAATGGCTACAGATTCCTTGCTACAACAGGTCCCATCCGCAGTGATCGAGATCCTTGGCGATCTTAACGCCCCCCACGCCTAATGGCTCGGTTTACGTTTAACCGATCATGCCGGGAGATCTCTTTATGACTTTGCCTTAGCATATGGTCTGACACAACTGGTTTCTTCGCCTACGCGGATTCCAGATGTGGAGGATCATACACCTTCCCTATTGGACCTTCTGCTGACCTCTCATCCGGACGGATATCAGGTTTCCGTTAATGCCCCTCTCGGCTCTTCGGACCATTGTCTGATCTGGAGTGTGGTGCCCCTCACGCTCCCCTCGCGGTTGCGTTCTGCAGGTTGCCGCCGTGTTTGGCATTACAGGTCGGCGGATTGGAACGGAATGCGGTCTTTCTTTGCATCCTACCCATGGGGGCGGGTTTGCTTCTCGCCGAATGATCCCAGCGCTGTTGCTGACTCTGTCACAGATGTGGTGCTACAGGGAATGGCACTATTCACTCCATCATCTGTGGTACCCATCTGAGGCAGATCTCAGCCTTGGTTTGGTCGCTCCTGTAAGACTGCATTACGCAATAAGCAGGAGTGTTATCAAGCCTGGGCTGCGGCTTCGGCGACTCGGGATGTAAACACAAGCATGCTTAAAAATAAATATAACTTCGCCTCCAGATCCTTCAAAAGAGTTATTGCCAAGGCAAAGTCCAGAGCACATAGGCAGAATTGGCGAGAGACAAGTTCGCCTTTCTTCGGAAACCCGTGCATTCTGGCCTCTCGCCAAGGCTGTCCAAAGTAATTTCTGTAAGCCATCACTACCATCTCTGCACAGGTAGGACGACTCACTAAGCTCACGCCGCAAAAAAGAAAGCCGACCTTTTAGGCTCCCTTTTTGCGTCCAACTCGACTCTTGATGTCGGCGGGAACACACCGCCGAACATCCCGCGGTGTGAGTGCTCCATGCCGAATGTGCGGTTCTCACAGCGCTCGGTACGCAAAGCACTCCTCTCCCTGGACATCCACAAGTCGAGTGGGCCTGACGCAATCCCCCTCAATTGTGCTGAGGACGTGTGATCCGGAGTTGGCACCGGTTCTAACGCGTCTTTTTTGGTACTCCTACTCCCTAGGCGTAGTGCCGACATCATGAAAGACAGCTTTTGTCCACGCGATCCCTAAAATAGGCGACCGCTCAGACCCATCCAACTATAGGCCAATCGCCATCACCTCCTTGTTCTCCAAAATAAAAGGATCCATTATTATCTGCCAGCTCAAGCCAGCCAGCTATCTGCCAGCTGGCAGTTAATAATGGATTGCATGGATTGCTCAGCTTAATTTAATCTTTAGAAGACAAAAGCTTGCGCGTTTACCACTAAAACGAACTCCTTTGTCGTATCTCCTCAGTTTCAAGGCACTCACCTTCTTGCCTCAGCCAGTATCGGAATCCTTGGAGTCGACATATCGAGTAGCGTGTAGTTTCGTGGTCACTTGGAAGAGAAGGCCAAATTGGCCTCTAAAAAGCTTGGAATGCTCAGCAGAGCGGGACAGTATTTCATGCCGGCCGGAACCTGCGCCTTGTAAAGTTGCAGGCGGTGTACCTGTAACTATACAAGGCGCAGGTTCGGCCTCACATGGAATACTGTTCCCATCTCTGGGCAGGAGCACCCCTGTGCCAGCTCTTTCCACTAGACCGCATCCAGCGCATCGTCGACGACCAAGTCCTTTCCGATCGGTTCGATTCATTGACACTGCGAAGAGATGTTGCATCACTTTGCATTTTCTTTCGCATTTACCACGGGGAGTGCTCTGAGGAATTGTTCGGATTAATCCCAGCCGCCAAATTTCACAAACGCACATCGCGGCAGAGCTCCCGATACCATCCACACCATCTGGATGATTGGCGGTCTACCACTGTGCGATTTAGAAGAGGTTTTCTCACGACTTTTTTGTGGGACGTATAGGTATGGGACGTATATGGACGGAAAGTTTAAGAGTGTATTTTTTGCTTTAAGCAATAAGTTATTTTAGTAATAAACTGACTACACAAAATAACTTTTACGTTTTAAGTTAGGATTTAATGGGAGACTAGCAATCCGCCCTACTTTCACTAGTTATAGATAAATAATCGACATCGATTTATTTTATGAATGTTTCTTTTTTTTTCTTCAAAATCATTACTAAGTTTTTCAGATAAAATGTAGCTTAGACCAGTCCTGGGGTTGCTCGCAATCGGTTTGTGAAGTTATTTTCATTAATAACAATCAAGCCCGGACAGACAGATAGACAATTAAAAAAAATGGGTATTCATGCCTTTACGGCATGCAAATAATTTCCTTAGGTCAATAATAAGGCAGATATTACGATATTAGAGACAGAAATTTTAATTTTATTTATGTGTAATATTTTATAGTAAAATTTATACTTCACTTTACTTTTTAGCATCAGTATGTTCGTGTTTCACTACAATTTAACACTTACACTGACCGATTTCCAGATACAAAAGTAAGACAATAGCAATGACCTATATGTAGTGTACGGGACAGCGAAAGGGTTAATTAAAAATTATAAGATTACAAACTTAGAGTTTGGAGTCCACCTGATGACGAAATGCTAATGGTAACCAGTCCTGTACCGACTCCAAGCATGGAACGCCTCGTCAGTCATTATTTAAGCGCACATGTAAATGAATTATAATTTGGTATTATGATAAGTTGTTGTTAATCTTTATATCAGTAGCGTTGGCACGTTCGACCCTTTGAGTGCGTATACATTTTGGTTTAGCCAAAAATATAGAATAGGTTACTCTACGATCATCACTGACTTAATATAGATAAAAGTATATTTTTAGCCGTCATAGTTCAGGGGCTAAGGTGTTCGCTGTAAATTTCATTGTTAAATGCTATAAAATACCTCATTCTTAGTAAAGAAGTTTACCGGTTCTCAGTTTGTCACAATCATAATCGTCAGGTGTGACATGTTGTCACACCTGACGATTATGACACAGAATTCCAACGAAAAACAGCAGCATAAAGCTACTATGTTTCGTTTTGTGAGGTCTATAAAGTTAGCAGTGAAAAGTCAGCAGAAATCTTAAAATTGTATCTAGGAATATAAATAGTAGATAAATAGTTGCCGAAATTAGGATTTTGTTGCTCCAACCGGTTTTGAGAGAATTGATTTACTGCTATCTTTACATTAAGATAGCAGTAAAATCTTTCACTCAACACCAACGTAGCGGATAATACGGGATAATTTGTTGCTAAATAGTTGCTGAAATATAATGCAAGAAAATGTAAAAAAATCAAAAATTAAAAAAAAACAAAAATTAAAAAAAAAAATAATCAAAATAATTAAAATCAAGTGCTGTTTTAATACTGATTATAAAGTTCAAAATGAATGACAATTTTGCTGCTGATTAATAAATAGATCAATAACTCCCAGAGAGACTACAACAACATAAAATCGATCGTACAGCTATATCAAGTAATAAGTTACAAATAAATGTGTACATGCTGCCTATACGGAAGATTTAAAAACAGAATAACAGTTATATTGTTGCTGCTCAGTTATGGAAGCAGCAAGTCATAAAGAGCCAGATATAATATAAAATCGATCTATGAGCTGCACCAAGTTATTAGTTACTAATTTTTTGTGTACATGCTATACTTAACTTAGCAGAATTTTTGTTGCTGCTTAATAACGGAAGCAGTAAGTCCCAAAGAGCCAACAACAAAGTAAAATCGATCAATAAGCTACACCAAGTAATAAGTTAATATTAATTTGTGTTCAAGCTATATCGTGAAAATTTTAGGAAGAAGTTTTGCAGAATTTTTGTTGCTGGCCAGTAACGACAGCAACAATACATAAAGAGACAGCTACAAAATAAAAATAATCGATAAGCTGCACCACGTTATTAGTTAGTAATTATTTGTGTACATGCTATATTTTTTGGGAAAATTTTAGGAAAAAAGATAGCAGATATTTTGTTGCTGGTCAGTTATGGAAGCAGCAACTCATAAAGAGTCAGCAACAAAATAAAATCGATAGATAAGCTTGACCAAGTAATTATTTAGTAAATATTTGTGTACATTATATATTTTTAAGAAAATTTTAGGAAAAAATATAGTAGAATATTTGTTGCTGGTCAGTAACGAAAGCAGCAACTTATAAAAATACAGCAACAAAAAAAAAATCGATAAGCTACACCACGTTATTAGTAAGTAATTATTTGTGTACATGTTTTATTTTTTGAAAAATTTAAGAAAAAAAAGTAGCAGATATTTTGTTGCTGGTCAGTTATGGCAGCAGCAAGTCATAAAGAGTCATCAAGAAAATAAAATAGATCGATAAGGGGCACCAAGTAATTAGTTAGTAATTTTTTTTTTTTATAGGATAAGGGTGACAAACGAGCACACAGTCCACCTGATGGTAAGTGGTTGCTGTGGCCCATAGACATCTACATCTATCCTCGTTTGCGAATCAAAATGCAGATGCGTTGTCACCCGTGAGAACTAAGATGGAATGCCTCATTTCCAGTAAAAGGGCCTCCGGCCACCTGCACTCACCAAGCGAAACGCAGAGGTAAACCTCTACTTCACGCTGGTATTCTGTGAGGTCATGGTACCACCCCGGTTCGAGCCGGCCCATCCGTGCGACAGCAAAAGTTGCCGCATGGCTCTACCACTGTTAAAAAAATAAAAAATTATTTGTGTACATGCTAAATTTGTATGAAAATTTAAAGAAAAGAAGTTAGCAAAATATTTGTTGCTGGTCAGTAACGAAAGCAGCAACTCATAAAGAGACACTAACAAAATAAAATCAATCGATAAGCTGCACCACGTTATTAGTTAGTAATTATTTGTGTACATGCTATATATATTTGAAAATTTAAGAAAATAAGTGGCAGATATTTTGTTGCTGGTCAGTTATGAAAGCAGCAAGTCTTAAAGAGTCATCAAGAAAATATAATCGATCGATAAGGAGCACCAAGTAATTAGTTAGTAATTATTTGTGTACATGCTATATTTGTATGAAAATTTTAAGAAAAGAAGTTAGCAAAATATTTGTTGCTGGTCAGTAACGAAAGCAGCAAGTCATAAAGAGTCAGCAAGGAAATAAAATAGATCGATAAGGAGCACCAAATAATTAGTTAGTAATTATTTGAGTACATGCTATATTTGTATGAAAATTTTAGGAAAAAGGTAGGAAATATTTTTTACTAGTCAGTAACTGCAGCAGCAACTCGTAAAGAGCCAGCAACAAAATAAAATCGATAGTTAAGTTGCACCAAGTAATTGATTAGTAATTATTTGTGTATATGCTATATTTGTATGAAATTTTTAGGAAAAAAGTAGCAGATATTTTGTTCCTGGTCAGTCACTGAAGCAGCAACTCATAATGAGCCAGCAACAATATAATTTTTTTTAGTATTGATGCTGGCTGATGGATGATTTATCGATCTATTTTATTTTGTTGCTGGCTCTTTGTGAGTTGTTGCTTCCAATATTGACGAGCAACAAAATATTTGCTATATTTTTTCCTAAAATTTTCGTAAAAATATAGCATGTAAACAAATATTTAATAACTAGTTACTTGGTGCAGCTTATCTATTGAATTTTATTTTATTGCTGACTATTTATAAGTTGCTGCTTCAGTTACTGACAGAAACAAAATATCTGCTACCTTTTTTCCTCAAATTTTCATACAAATATAGCATGTACACTAATAATGACTAACCAATTACTTGTTGCAACTTATCGATCTATTTTATTTTGTTGATGGCTCTTTATGAGTTGCTGCTTCCATTGTTGACCAGCAACAAAATATCTGCTATATTTTTTCCTAAAACTTTCATGAAATTATAGAACGTACACAAACAACTACCAACTAATTACTTGGTGCTCCTTATATATCTATTTTATTTTGTTGTGGCTCCTTATGAGTTGCTGCTTTCGTTACTGACAATTATTCTGCTAACTTTGTTTCCAAAATTTTTCATGTAAATATAGCATGTACACCAATAATTACTAACCAATTACTTGGTGCATTTTATCGATCTATTTTATTTTGTATCTGGCTCTTTATGACCTGCTGCTTCCATAACTGATCAGCAATAATATAACTGTTGTTCTGTTTTTAAATCTTCCGTATAGGCAGCATGTACACATTTATTTGTAACTTATTACTTGATATAGCTTTACGACCGATTTTATGTTGTTGTAGTCTGTCTGGGAGTTATTGATCTATTTATTAATCAGCAGCAAAATTTTCATTAATTTGGAACTTCATAATCAGTATTAAAACAGCACTTGATTTTTATAAATTTTTTTAAATTTTAAATTTTTTTTTAATTTTTTTTTTTGCGTTTTCTTGCATTATATTTCAACAACTAATTAGCAACAAATTATCCCGTTTTATCCGCTACGTTGGTGTTGGTTGAAAGATTTTACTGCTATCTTAATGTAAAGATAGCAGTAAGTCAATTCTCTCAAAACCGGTTGGAGCAACAAAATCGCGAATTCGGCAACTAATTAGCAACAGATTAGCTACAAATTCCCAAATACAATTTTAAGGTTTCTGCTGACTTTTCACTGCTAACTTTATAGAGCTCGTTTTGTGACTGACAAGAACCGGTAAACTTCTTTACAAAGAATGAGGTATTTTATAGCATTTAACAATGAAATTTACAGCGAACACCTTAGCCGCTGAACTAGGACGGCTCAAAATATACCTTTATCTATATCAAGTCAGTGATTATCGTAGAAGTAACCTATTCTATATTTTTGGCTAAACCAAAATGTATGTCTTGAGGCTTATTCGTGGTAAGTAGTTGCTTCTTGTTGAAATGCTCAAATGTCGACAAGGAGCTATACTAGCCATCATTTTCAACATAATCTCTCAGATAAATTTCAGAGTCGGAAACATAACACAAAAAAGAACATTGTTTTTTTTTTTGGAGACTGATATCTGAAGTTTTTAACTAAACTGCTGCACGAATAAACTCAAGCACGAATAGGTCGGTCTGATCGGGGAAGAAACAAACACTTACAGAACTCCAGCTTAAGATATAAGTTTAATACTGCTGTGTTTCGTGTGGTGAGTGTATAGAACCGGAGACGCTTTTTATTGGTAATGAGGCATTCTATCTTAGTCCTCAGGGGTGACAAAGCATTTACATTTTGTTTTTAATTGCGGATAGATGTAGATATCTATGAGCCCCAGCATCTACTTACCATCAGATGGGATGTAGATTAACTTGTTACCCTTATTCTATAAAAGATAAAAAAGAATAATGTGTATTATTTCACCATTCCTTAAATTGGAAATATGACCGATTTAAATATGCGATACATCAATACATCAATGCAATATCATACATCAATATCGTATAAAATGCCTCTTCGGCTCCCCGACGTTTGATTAATCGGAAAATAACACAGGCATTACAGGAGTAGTAATGCGGGTTTAGTAAAAATATCTTTATTAAAATAAAGGATATCGCAACAGCTTTGTTCTTATTTTTGTAATATTTATTTATTTTCCGTTCTTTACTCTTAAATATTATCAGTTTAAATTAAAGGTTACAAAGGGTGAACTCAGTGAATTTTGGCGTTCTTTCCGAGTCTTAGTAAGGACCTAAATATTTTCATATGTACAATAAACTTTTTATTTAATATTAAAACCTTGTTATATTGTAACTGTAAACTTTTATTTAAATAAAAAGTAAAATTAACGTGCAGTGCCGGTGTAAGAATATCCATCACCGCATATTGTCTCGTGGATGTCGTAAGAGGCAACCGAGGGAAACTGACGCAGGAGATGGGCAGAAGCATCTACCTCTTTCTCGAAATGATAAAAAACTGCGGTAGCCAACACACCTGTCAATCATGGTAACATAGATTAGGCAACCTATGGGGGAAGTCTACGTTCAGCAGTGGACTTTTTTTAGGCTATGATGGTTGGCAGATTTCAGAAGGTTATGGTATTCACTTACCAATAAATAGACTGTGTGCTTTCTTACCACACTTACCTATATTGAAACACAGCCAGATATTTAACTATACATACATTCAAAAAACACTGACCTCTTTCTGCGATAGTTGCGTTATTATATAAAGTAGTAACCTATTAAAATCTTTTTCAATTATGAAGAACCATCGTTATATTACTCAGCCTTTTCTCAGGAAAACGGACTACTATGCTGTCTTCTAATACATCTGGATTGGTCCTAGCCTTTTGCCTATTTCAGACGCAATACACTCACTAAAATAATGAGTTTCAATTTGAAGGATAAGAAAGCCCGTAAAATACAACAGACAATAAGGGTCGTCGGAGGTGGCAACGCATCGGCAACTTTCTTTGTATAAAATAGACTGTAAGTGCCCATGGCATTGGCTACAATAGTCACTGACTGTCAATCGATGGTGTGCTCGTAACTATATTATTATAAAATAGCCTTGCTTAGCGAGTCTCAATATTGGCCCTAGAAGTCTTGCACCTTTGATGTCGCTTCATTAATATGGTTTTTGGAGGAAGCGATGATTTATTCGTGTTTCGTTTAATCAACTTTAATGATACAAGATGTGTTCTTATACGCTTCCAACACCAGATCGGATAACTGACGCCTGTGCGTCCCGGACTACACAAATATATATCGTCGTAACTTTTAAAATATTTCGCCAAATTACGTAGTTTAAAAGATAAAGTTTGTCTACTTTGTATATCAGAAGCGATAAAAATATTTATTTTGATGAAAAATCAATTCCTTATGGCAAAATGTGCGTTGGAATGGTTCACTATTTTAGTAATTAATGGCCTACGTATAAAATATATACTGTCGCGAACTTTTTTGTACAACTATTTAGTAAAAACATTTCAACTATACATTATATTCCTGTATCTCTTACAGTTTTTGCACCGCAAGCCAAAATAGCTCGCAGATGACAGATTTTTTAATATTCATTTATTAATTTACACAATATATTCATAAATTATAGCATAATATGTCTTATTCTGATGTATTGGCTATTGTTGGCGACGCGTCTATAAAAACATTTCAATTTATTAGTTAACCGATTACGAATATCTTCTTAAACAGTTTATCGAGCAATAATAATCTTATAGGAAACGCTTAGTTGAATCTTAAAGAAATGTCGAATTAATAATTTGAAAGTCTTAGGTTCGATTCCCAGGTCGGAATAGTTCGTCGTTTTCTTAGTAATATTTTCTTAATAAATTCATAAAGGGAATTTTTAAGATATAAATTATGTTTCAGGGTTCAGTTCCCCGGTTGAGATCACTTTTCAAATAGTAGTGAAAATTTAAAGAAATATTAAAATACAGTTAGGGACCAGTATTTGTTCCCCGGTCGAAATGATCACTTTGTGTATAAGTGGAATTAATGTAAATTAATTACATAAGCATTATCTTATATAAGTTTGATACGTTTTGTATGAAAGTAAAATGTTTATTTTCAAAGTTTAGTTTATAAAATATTTCCTTTGTTTTGGTCTGATAACACGGTGACTGATAACAACTTTGATATCTGATAAGAGATTCTTATTAGAAGTCACCTTATCGTCAATAGGAGTCGTATAGGAATTAGTTACTCATTTTGTAGTGATGGACCGCCGAGAGACAGACTAAAATTGCCACCTGTTTTACCGATAACGAGTGTAAGGTAAAAGTTAGTTGTTCATTTAGTTGCAGATAACAACAGCACGCTAATTTGTAAAATCAAAGTTTGAATAAATGGAAATTTAAATGTTTGTAAATTTCAGCAATTTATGTAAAATTGACTTGTAAAATGTTTCAGATTGACTGTATGAGCGAAATAAGTGAATTCTGTGTTATTCCCATGAAAAGATTCTTTGGAATAGTGAAATATTGATAGTTTTGTATAAGAAATTTAAAAGTGTTTTTAATAGTAAAATGTATAGGAAAAATGTAAATTAAACTATTGTATTAGTTAAGATAGTTGTATTTTCAAATAAAGAAAATTGTTTCAACCTTATATGTTAGATATTTAAGAATTCTAACTTGGTGCATATGTTGTAAAATAGGCATATTTTGTTGAATAAATAAAAGGTTTATTGTGATATAAAAATGTAATGTATATCGTAGTATAGATATTTCTTTGTGTTATCTTTATAAATAAAATGTATAAATGTATGTCTTATACAAATAAAGATATTGGGCAAACGGTGAGGCAGTGATAGTACAAATTTGATGTAATTGAGTTGCGAAATCGCACAGAGGGCGCGGCTCTCTTTCGAGTATAGCTTTTTTGATACCCCGTTAGACTAATTTTCATGTAAATTGTTCGGGACCAGCTACCAGTATATAATATAATCAAGAAAGAAAAGCATATAGGGAAGTGATAGGGAAAGTAATTACTCTCTCACGGAACGGTTTAAAGATAATTACTGTTTTATTCCCAAGGGATCCTTCACCTTTAAAAATAAGAACAGTCCTTCTGGTGTCGCCGGAGCGGCACGTATTGAAGAATTAAGGCGTTGGGACCGGGATGACCTCGGAAGACCCGTAATCCCCGCCTGAATTTATTTGAAGAAAAGGAAGAGGTCGACGCCCTTGTGTGTTACTCCGTTGCGGGGTTCACATACGTTGTTCCCGAACCCAACGTAGGTGTCTTAGGAGGGTTTCGAAGACCGCTGCTGAACGAGCCGTGACAAAGAACACTGACCATTTTAACCTGTCCTTTTCAATTGGTCCTTCGAGCCGGATTGGATCAGGAAGCAGGCGGACTTGTTCCTTTTCAATTGGTCCTGCGAGCCGGATCGAATCAGGAAGCAGACGGACCTTGTCCTTTTTCAATTGGTCCTTCGAGCCGGATTTAAGGAACCAACTGTGAGCTGCTGGATACCATTCAAGTGGACCTTCGGAGCCGAGTGAAGATCAGTGACCGAAGGGAACCTTTTCAATAAGCTGAGGCAACAGGACCAAAGGCGAGAAGACCAGGCCAGCGCAGTAGGCCCATCAGGGCTTAGGCAGGACCGGACCTGGAGTACTGGTAGCTACCGGAAGAAAGAAAACCGGGATTGCGGCAAGGGGCGTGTGCTCGTATGGGGCACGTATCGCAGCCAGGCGCAGGTGCCTTTTGAAGGCGCTCATCGTAGCCAAGCAGGGCTTGGCATTTTTTCCTGTCGGGCAAGTGTGCTCGGCATTTTCTACTGGACGGCCATAGTAGGCATTTTCTGTCGGACGACCGCGTCCGGCATTTCCTGTTGGGTCATCGGGCTCGGCATTTCCTCTACGGGGATTGTGTTTTCATTTCCTGTAGCGCTCAAAGGCGTTTGGTGTTTTCTGTTACCAGGCGGGAGCGCTCACTGCTGCCAGGCAAGGGTGCGAGAAAGAAGAGGGTGCACTCACTGTTGCCAGGAAAGGGTGGAAGAAAGAAGAAGAAGCATCCACCGCTGCTGCTGCCAGGCGAGGGTGCTCGTGTGGGCACCTGACTGCATCGCGGCCGGAGAAGGGCGCCTGAACGAGGCGTCACCGGCAACTAGGCGGTGAGCACAGCATACATCCCGACCCCTAACGGTGCCAAACCGGTCGGGCTCTGGCACAACACCTTCGGGTGGAGCAGTTCTCTCGAGCGAGACTGCACTTGCACTACTAGTTTGACTGTTTCGCCATACTCCTTGGTGGGACAGTACCTAAACCTTTCCTCCATTCCATTCCTGCACGACTCCATCCCTGGACGGCTCACCACGGTAGGCCCCCGTGCAGGATTGATAGGGCTGATAGAGCTGTTAGGGTGTGAGTAGGGTTGTAGGGTTGGGTGACAAAGGGGGGGGGGGGAGGGGAGTAGGGTTAGGTTAGGGTGTTGAAAGGTTGTAAGACAAGGGGTTGTAGGGACTGTAGGGACTGTAGGGACCGTAGGGACGATAGGCCAACAATCACCTTCCTGCAAGATGAAGAAGGCACAAGACTAGACCGAGAGGAGCGAGGGAACCAGGACAAGGACAGGGCTCTCAAGAAAGGCTAAAGAGGCGGAATCATCTGGAGCGACCACAGCTACTGCTTCGAGTGGGGCAACTCCTTCAAGTGGAGCCACCACCGATACGTCCACAGGCACGTGGGACTCAGGGGCGTCCATGGCAACGACAAGCAACAGGACGGACACCAGTGGTACGCAGAACAGCACCGCACAGAAATCCGTTATATCCAGGAGTGAAACGATAGCCGAAAAAGTAGGTCAAGGGACCGAAGAAGCGGCATCGTCGAGAACAGTAATCGGGCACACTAGTGACAAAGGGTCACAGAGAGGTAGTAGGTCATCGCGAAGCCGAATTAGAGGCGCGGATTAAATCCGAACGCTCAGAGCTCGAACGAGCACAGGCAACTGCTGCCTTAGCTAAGTCTCAATTGGAGTTGGCACGTCTCAACCGAGAAGAGGAAGTCGACTCGAGTGAGGATGATGAAGAGCGGAATACTCAGGTGGAACCTTTCGTAAGGAGTTGGGTTCAACAGACCATAATGAGCGCGCCGGTTAGTGTAACGCAACCCGACATTACCGATAAGGAAGCGTGTAAGGGATCACGCCGCAAAGGGGAAGTCGAGCGCAACCTAGGAAATGCACAGAAGGCACACGCAGGAGGTAAGAACCTACCTGTAGCGTTGCTCACCAAATTTGGATGGGTTTTACATGGTCACATATCGGGTGGAATTAAGCCAATCAAGATTGTGAACCACATTTCCACCAAGAAGGAGGAGGACATGGACAAGTTAATCAAGGATTATTTTAGTTTGGAATCTTTGGGAGTTTCTGCGCGTAAGCCCGCAAACGACCAAGAAGAACGAGCTTTGAATATTTTGAACAAAACGGTACGTCGTATACCTAATAATAGGTACGAGACTGCTTTGTTATGGCGCACGGATAATGAGTGCATGCCGTCAAATATAGCATAGGTTGAATGTCGCCTGTTTAATATCGAAAAGAAGCTCGATAAAAATAGCGAGTTGAAAAAAGAATATGAGAAGCAAATTGAAAATCTCATCGTTAACGGTTACGCAGAGAAAGCGAACCATATTTCCATTTCCCCACGCACGTGGTATCTTCCTCACTTCGCAGTGACTCATCCACAAAAAAAGAAAATAAGGAAAGCTTTCGACGCCGCCGCAAGGACGGGCGGACGTTATCTCAACGATTCATTGTTAACCGGACCGGACTTATTGAAGTCGTTGTTTGGCGTTCAGCTACGATTCAGAGAGGGGAGCGTGGCGGTGATGGCAGACATTAAAGAAATGTCCCTGCAGGTGAAAACTCGTGAAGAAGACAGGGACAGCCTTTGATTCTTATGGCGGCACAATCGTGACACGCCACCGGAAGAGTATAGAATGACGTCACTCATATTTGGAGCGGCATCATCACCATGCATCGCTATATATGTGAAGAATAGAAATGCGCAGGATAACGCACATCTCTATCCAGAAGCAGCTTCCACGGCCGAAAGCAATTTCTATATGGATGACTATCTACAGGCATTTCCCGACGTGACGACGGCCGAAAGGATAGTAAACGATATGTATGAATTACATAAACGTGCTTCTTTCCAACTTAGAGGATGGGCCAGCAACCGACCCGAGGTTTTATGTAAAATGGAAAATAAATATAAGAGCGACAGTGCTTCGCTGGGAGATAAGGAGCACACAGAACGCACTTTAGGTTTGATCTGGAATATCAAACGAGATTTAATAAGTTTCTCCATAAGTCTTCGTAACAAACCGGAAGAGGTGATGGAAGGTTTACGCCCGCCTACGAAGAGGGAGATAACTAGCGCTGTGATGTCATTCTTCGATCCTTTAGGACTCGCATCACTCATAACGATTCAAGGGAAGTCGCTAATCCAGCAAGTATGGAGGACAGGCATCTCTTGGGATGAAGAAGTTCCACACGAATTACACGTATTATTTTGTAAACGGATATCGGAAGTGAAGAAATTAGGTCATTTAGAAGTACCTAGACCCGTTGCTGAAGGCGTCAGCAAGGGAGAGTTACACACTTTCACAGATGCTAGTGAGAAAGCATACACCGCCGCGGTGTATTACGTCACCACGGACGAGCTAGGAGAAAGGCGGATTACGCTGATCACCGCAAAGGCAAGAGTAGCGCCGCTGAAGCCAATTTCCATTCCAAGGCTTGAATTGCAAGCAGCTCTTATGGGCAGCCGATTAGCTGCATCAGTTAAAGAAGAGAGCAAGTACGAGATATCCGAACGAATATTTTGGACGGACTCACGTACAGTGTTAGCGTGGATTAAGTCAGATCCTCGCGCTTTTAAACCATTCGTTGCTCATCGATTGGCTGAGATCGAAGATCACAGTAAACCATGTGAATGGCGATGGGTACCAACGTCACAAAACGTGGCAGACAACGCCAATAGAAGCTTTCCTTCCACCTTCGATGAAAGTCATCGCTGGTTTCAAGGACCTGAATTCCTCAGGACAAGTCCTGATTTATGGCCCAAACAAGTGGACACCATAAATGGCTTAGAATCGGGTGAAGAAAAATCACCGAAAGGCGTAAATACGCTAAGAAAGCAAGAGGCGTTAAGTCTACCCGACTACGGACGATTTAGCAGCTTTAAGAAATTCCTTGGGGCAACTACACGCACCTTACAAGCGGTAGAAAAATTCAAAAGTTTAAGAAAGTCGGTTAAAGGACCCGAAAATGCAGCCGAAAAGTCGGTTATGTTTTCCCACGAAATTTTAGCAAAGTCGGTTAAAGGACCCGATGGCGTGTTGGACATAACGCTCTTAAAAAGAGCTGAATTATTAATTTGGAAGTTCCTTCAAGACGAGTGTTTCCATTCGGAAATAAAATGCTTGAAAGCAGGCAAAAGCGTTGAAAGAAGTTCACGCTTAAGTAAATTATCTATGGAAATAGGAGAAGATAACTTACTCCGTTTAAACGGGCGTTTACCTTTCAAGTCTAATTTGACTGAGGAAAGTAGAAAACCTGTCGTATTAGACGGTAAACACGAAATCGTTAAAATTATGATTACAGAAGTTCATCATCATTTTGGACATGCCAATCACCAGACGGTGATGAATGAGGTGAACCAAAAATTTTATGTCTTGAACTTACGTAACGCAGTACGAAGTGTGTCACATCACTGTCAGTGGTGCAGGACATACAGGTCAAAGCCGCAGAACGTGCCACAAGGAAACCTTCCTCTGGAGAGAAAAGCTCATCATGAGACACCGTTAACATGCTCAGCCGAAGATTATTTAGGCCGTAGGACCTATGAGTGTGACTATAGGAAGGCGACACGAAAAACGTTGGGGTGTTTTATTCACGTGTCTGACCACCAGAGCAGTACATCTGGAGTTAGCCATTATCATTGACACCAGCGTCAATGATAATGGCGTTAAGGCGATTTATCGCCAGAAGAGGAAAACCCGCAGTTATATACGATAACAGCGATAACGGGACGAATTTCAAAGCTGCAAATAAATAATTATTGCAAGCAAGCGAAGAGTGCTATGAGGGCATGAAAAACGAGTCATTTAGAAAATATATTAAATGGAAATTCATACCTCCCAGAGCACCGCACATGGGTGGCGCTTGGGAGAGGTTAGTAAGATCAATTAAAATTGCGTTGACCGCTACGCTCAAAGAAAAGAGCCCGCGAGAGGAGGTTCTGCATACGTTGCTTTTAGAAGCAGAGCATACTGTAAATTCCAGACCTCTGGTAACATTCAGTATGGATAGTCCTGAAGAGGGTTTGACACCCAATCATTTTCTTCTCGGACGCTCATGTGGTGATCGACCACCTGGATTATTTTTAGAGCGACATCTGACGGGTCAGCTCAATTGGAAAGCCGCTCAGAGGTTAGCCGACCATTTTTGGACGAGATGGCTGCTGCGGCCCAAAGACATCTACATCTATCCTCGTTTGCGAATCAAAATGTAGATGCGTTGTCACCCGTGAGGACTAAGATGAAATGCCTCATTTCCAGTAAAAAGGGCCTCCGGCCACCTGCACTCACCAAGCGAAACGCAGAGGTAAACCTCTACTTCACGCTGGTTTTCTGTGAGGTCGTGGTACCACCCCGGTTCGGGCCGGCCCATCCGTGCGACAGCAAAAGTTGCCGCATGGCTCTACCACTGTTAATAATTAATACCTCGAACGGGTGATAACGGAAAGTTCATTGAACCTAAAGAGGGTGATATTGTCTTGATAATAGATCATTCGTTGCCAGGAAATACGTGGCCGAAAGGCAAGATTAATAGGACGCTACCGGGACCAGACGGTCACACCAGAGTGGTTGACGTCATTACTAGCACAGGTATCTTGAGGAGACCTTCATCCAGAATAATAGTCCTGGTAACCGCGACGCCTCCCAAATGATGGTGCTGATGCAGGGGGGGGGGGAGATTGTTGGCGACGAGTCTATAAAAACTTTTCAATTTGTTAGTTAACCGATTACGAATAGCTTCTAAAACAGTTTATCGAGCAATAATAATCATATAAAAAAACGCTTAGTTGAATCTTAAAGAAATGTCGAATTAATAATTTGAAAGTCTTGGGTTCGATTCCCAGGTTGGAATAGTTCGTCGTTTTCTTAGTAATATTTTCTTAATAAATTCATAAAGGGAATTTTTAAGATATAAATTATGTTTCAGGGTTCAGTTCCCCGGTTGAGATCACTTTTCAAATAGTAGTGAAAATTTAAAGAAATATTAAAATACAGTTAGGGACCAGTATTTGTTCCCCGGTCGAAATGATCACTTTGTGTATAAGTGGAATTAATGTAAATTAATTACATAAGCATTATCTTATATAAGTTTGATACGTTTTGTATGAAAGTAAAATGTTTATTTTCAAAGTTTAGTTTATAAAATATTTCCTTTGTTTTGGTCTGATAACACGGTGACTGATAACAACTTTGATATCTGATAAGAGATTCTTATTAGAAGTCACCTTATCGTCAATAGGAGTCGTATAGGAATTAGTTACTCATTTTGTAGTGATGGACCGCCGAGAGACAGACTAAAATTGCCACCTGTTTTACCGATAACGAGTGTAAGGTAAAAGTTAGTTGTTCATTTAGTTGCAGATAACAACAGCACGCTAATTTGTAAAATCAAAGTTTGAATAAATGGAAATTTAAATGTTTGTAAATTTCAGCAATTTATGTAAAATTGACTTGTAAAATGTTTCAGATTGACTGTATGAGCGAAATAAGTGAATTCTGTGTTATTCCCATGAAAAGATTCTTTGGAATAGTGAAATATTGATAGTTTTGTATAAGAAATTTAAAAGTGTTTTTAATAGTAAAATGTATAGGAAAAATGTAAATTAAACTATTGTATTAGTTAAGATAGTTGTATTTTCAAATAAAGAAAATTGTTTCAACCTTATATGTTAGATATTTAAGAATTCTAACTTGGTGCATATGTTGTAAAATAGGCATATTTTGTTGAATAAATAAAAGGTTTATTGTGATATAAAAATGTAATGTATATCGTAGTATAGATATTTCTTTGTGTTATCTTTATAAATAAAATGTATAAATGTATGTCTTATACAAATAAAGATATTGGGCAAACGGTGAGGCAGTGATAGTACAAATTTGATGTAATTGAGTTGCGAAATCGCACAGAGGGCGCGGCTCTCTTTCGAGTATAGCTTTTTTGATACCCCGTTAGACTAATTTTCATGTAAATTGTTCGGGACCAGCTACCAGTATATAATATAATCAAGAAAGAAAAGCATATAGGGAAGTGATAGGGAAAGTAATTACTCTCTCACGGAACGGTTTAAAGATAATTACTGTTTTATTCCCAAGGGATCCTTCACCTTTAAAAATAAGAACAGTCCTTCTGGTGTCGCCGGAGCGGCACGTATTGAAGAATTAAGGCGTTGGGACCGGGATGACCTCGGAAGACCCGTAATCCCCGCCTGAATTTATTTGAAGAAAAGGAAGAGGTCGACGCCCTTGTGTGTTACTCCGTTGCGGGGTTCACATACGTTGTTCCCGAACCCAACGTAGGTGTCTTAGGAGGGTTTCGAAGACCGCTGCTGAACGAGCCGTGACAAAGAACACTGACCATTTTAACCTGTCCTTTTCAATTGGTCCTTCGAGCCGGATTGGATCAGGAAGCAGGCGGACTTGTTCCTTTTCAATTGGTCCTGCGAGCCGGATCGAATCAGGAAGCAGACGGACCTTGTCCTTTTTCAATTGGTCCTTCAAGTGGACCTTCGGAGCCGAGTGAAGATCAGTGACCGAAGGGAACCTTTTCAATAAGCTGAGGCAACAGGACCAAAGGCGAGAAGACCAGGCCAGCGCAGTAGGCCCATCAGGGCTTAGGCAGGACCGGACCTGGAGTACTGGTAGCTACCGGAAGAAAGAAAACCGGGATTGCGGCAAGGGGCGTGTGCTCGTATGGGGCACGTATCGCAGCCAGGCGCAGGTGCCTTTTGAAGGCGCTCATCGTAGCCAAGCAGGGCTTGGCATTTTTTCCTGTCGGGCAAGTGTGCTCGGCATTTTCTACTGGACGGCCATAGTAGGCATTTTCTGTCGGACGACCGCGTCCGGCATTTCCTGTTGGGTCATCGGGCTCGGCATTTCCTCTACGGGGATTGTGTTTTCATTTCCTGTAGCGCTCAAAGGCGTTTGGTGTTTTCTGTTACCAGGCGGGAGCGCTCACTGCTGCCAGGCAAGGGTGCGAGAAAGAAGAGGGTGCACTCACTGTTGCCAGGAAAGGGTGGAAGAAAGAAGAAGAAGCATCCACCGCTGCTGCTGCCAGGCGAGGGTGCTCGTGTGGGCACCTGACTGCATCGCGGCCGGAGAAGGGCGCCTGAACGAGGCGTCACCGGCAACTAGGCGGTGAGCACAGCATACATCCCGACCCCTAACGGTGCCAAACCGGTCGGGCTCTGGCACAACACCTTCGGGTGGAGCAGTTCTCTCGAGCGAGACTGCACTTGCACTACTAGTTTGACTGTTTCGCCATACTCCTTGGTGGGACAGTACCTAAACCTTTCCTCCATTCCATTCCTGCACGACTCCATCCCTGGACGGCTCACCACGGTAGGCCCCCGTGCAGGATTGATAGGGCTGATAGAGCTGTTAGGGTGTGAGTAGGGTTGTAGGGTTGGGTGACAAAGGGGGGGGGGGAGGGGAGTAGGGTTAGGTTAGGGTGTTGAAAGGTTGTAAGACAAGGGGTTGTAGGGACTGTAGGGACTGTAGGGACCGTAGGGACGATAGGCCAACAATCACCTTCCTGCAAGATGAAGAAGGCACAAGACTAGACCGAGAGGAGCGAGGGAACCAGGACAAGGACAGGGCTCTCAAGAAAGGCTAAAGAGGCGGAATCATCTGGAGCGACCACAGCTACTGCTTCGAGTGGGGCAACTCCTTCAAGTGGAGCCACCACCGATACGTCCACAGGCACGTGGGACTCAGGGGCGTCCATGGCAACGACAAGCAACAGGACGGACACCAGTGGTACGCAGAACAGCACCGCACAGAAATCCGTTATATCCAGGAGTGAAACGATAGCCGAAAAAGTAGGTCAAGGGACCGAAGAAGCGGCATCGTCGAGAACAGTAATCGGGCACACTAGTGACAAAGGGTCACAGAGAGGTAGTAGGTCATCGCGAAGCCGAATTAGAGGCGCGGATTAAATCCGAACGCTCAGAGCTCGAACGAGCACAGGCAACTGCTGCCTTAGCTAAGTCTCAATTGGAGTTGGCACGTCTCAACCGAGAAGAGGAAGTCGACTCGAGTGAGGATGATGAAGAGCGGAATACTCAGGTGGAACCTTTCGTAAGGAGTTGGGTTCAACAGACCATAATGAGCGCGCCGGTTAGTGTAACGCAACCCGACATTACCGATAAGGAAGCGTGTAAGGGATCACGCCGCAAAGGGGAAGTCGAGCGCAACCTAGGAAATGCACAGAAGGCACACGCGTGTGACGTGTCAGAATTGACCGAAGCGATTGTGAGTGCAATAAAGATAGCGGGTAAAGATAAGTCTTCCCAGCCTCGTTTCCTCCAGGAATTACCGGTCTTCGATGGAGACCCGGGTGAATGGATAATTTTCAAAACGGTGTTTGAAGACACAAGAAGCCAATTTTCAGGGGTGTAGAATGTCGCACGCCTTAGGAGGCCATTAAAGGGCACCGCTAAGGAAGCGGTTAAGTCATTGTTGTTTACTTTGTGTGAACCTGAAGAAATAATGAACGCTCTCGAAAGAAGATTCGGTAGGGTTGAGATGCTTATTCTAGCCGAAATCGAGAATGTAAAGCGTATGCAAAGATTGGCAGAAGATTGCCGAAATATAGGTTCTTTTGCAAGTCGCATTACGAACATGGTTGCTGCAATACAAGCGCTGAACCAACCACAGTATTTATACTCACCGGAGTTAGTAAGCCGTATAGTGGAGAAGCTTGGAACTATGATTAAATTTAAATGGTTCGAATATTGAGCTCAGCATCCTTTGGAGCCAGAGTTACAGAAGATGGCCAAATTTTTGAATTCATTGAGTCAACAATTTGGAACGTCCTTAAGCAATGAAAATGTGCCTGAAAAGTGGAAACGTCCTGAATTCAGGAAGCAAACCGTACACACTGCAAAGGGGTCTGTACGCAACCGTCTTAAGAGCGAGCGTTATGAACGCCGAAATAATAAAGGGCACAACCGACAAGTGGTTATGATAACCCAGGATAAGCCTGTAAGTCGAGTAACACATAAGTGTGTTATATGCAACAAGGAACAGTCTATAGTGAGTTGTTACAAATTTAAGGATATGAATAATCGCGAAAAATGGGAAGCGGTTAAAAGGCGAAAATATGTTTCCAATGTTTGTCACCTAACCATAGGAGGTTAGAGTGCAGGGCGAAAAAATGTGGTGTAGAAGGATGTAGAATGGCACATCATCGAATGCTACATCGATACCCCAATAAAAATACCTCGCCGCAAGGGGACGAGGGGGGTAAAGAGGCTCAAATTACAACTGTTAGTACAGTAAATGCACTGGCATGTGCATATTTAAAAATTATACCGGTCAAGTTGTATGAACCTAAAGGAAAGGTCAAAACCACAGTTCTTCTGGATGAAGGATCGACCATGACACTCATAGAGGAGTGGATGGCTCAGAAGTTAGCGCCTCGCAGACGCAAAGAAGAATTACGTATTGAAGCCGTAGGGGGTAAGCAAATAAACGACAACAGTTTGTATCGCTTAAACGTTAAAATAAAAGGCATTTTCTCGAAAGACTTAGAGAAGATAAGTGTACAAACAATTAAGTCACTTAACCTTTCTCCGCAGTCGGTAAGCCGAGAATTATTGCAACGGTGTACTCATTTGACACCGATTAAGGACGAGTTAATTTATGAGAGGTCCAGACCTACCATATTAATTGGCCAGGACAATGAGCATCTCATAGTTACTCGTGAATTAATTTCAGGAGGTAAGAACCTACCTGTAGCGTTGCTCACCAAATTTGGATGGGTTTTACATGGTCACATATCGGGTGGAATTAAGCCAATCAAGATTGTGAACCACATTTCCACCAAGAAGGAGGAGGACATGGACAAGTTAATCAAGGATTATTTTAGTTTGGAATCTTTGGGAGTTTCTGCGCGTAAGCCCGCAAACGACCAAGAAGAACGAGCTTTGAATATTTTGAACAAAACGGTACGTCGTATACCTAATAATAGGTACGAGACTGCTTTGTTATGGCGCACGGATAATGAGTGCATGCCGTCAAATATAGCATAGGTTGAATGTCGCCTGTTTAATATCGAAAAGAAGCTCGATAAAAATAGCGAGTTGAAAAAAGAATATGAGAAGCAAATTGAAAATCTCATCGTTAACGGTTACGCAGAGAAAGCGAACCATATTTCCATTTCCCCACGCACGTGGTATCTTCCTCACTTCGCAGTGACTCATCCACAAAAAAAGAAAATAAGGAAAGCTTTCGACGCCGCCGCAAGGACAGGCGGACGTTATCTCAACGATTCATTGTTAACCGGACCGGACTTATTGAAGTCGTTGTTTGGCGTTCAGCTACGATTCAGAGAGGGGAGCGTGGCGGTGATGGCAGACATTAAAGAAATGTCCCTGCAGGTGAAAACTCGTGAAGAAGACAGGGACAGCCTTTGATTCTTATGGCGGCACAATCGTGACACGCCACCGGAAGAGTATAGAATGACGTCACTCATATTTGGAGCGGCATCATCACCATGCATCGCTATATATGTGAAGAATAGAAATGCGCAGGATAACGCACATCTCTATCCAGAAGCAGCTTCCACGGCCGAAAGCAATTTCTATATGGATGACTATCTACAGGCATTTCCCGACGTGACGACGGCCGAAAGGATAGTAAACGATATGTATGAATTACATAAACGTGCTTCTTTCCAACTTAGAGGATGGGCCAGCAACCGACCCGAGGTTTTATGTAAAATGGAAAATAAATATAAGAGCGACAGTGCTTCGCTGGGAGATAAGGAGCACACAGAACGCACTTTAGGTTTGATCTGGAATATCAAACGAGATTTAATAAGTTTCTCCATAAGTCTTCGTAACAAACCGGAAGAGGTGATGGAAGGTTTACGCCCGCCTACGAAGAGGGAGATAACTAGCGCTGTGATGTCATTCTTCGATCCTTTAGGACTCGCATCACTCATAACGATTCAAGGGAAGTCGCTAATCCAGCAAGTATGGAGGACAGGCATCTCTTGGGATGAAGAAGTTCCACACGAATTACACGTATTATTTTGTAAACGGATATCGGAAGTGAAGAAATTAGGTCATTTAGAAGTACCTAGACCCGTTGCTGAAGGCGTCAGCAAGGGAGAGTTACACACTTTCACAGATGCTAGTGAGAAAGCATACACCGCCGCGGTGTATTACGTCACCACGGACGAGCTAGGAGAAAGGCGGATTACGCTGATCACCGCAAAGGCAAGAGTAGCGCCGCTGAAGCCAATTTCCATTCCAAGGCTTGAATTGCAAGCAGCTCTTATGGGCAGCCGATTAGCTGCATCAGTTAAAGAAGAGAGCAAGTACGAGATATCCGAACGAATATTTTGGACGGACTCACGTACAGTGTTAGCGTGGATTAAGTCAGATCCTCGCGCTTTTAAACCATTCGTTGCTCATCGATTGGCTGAGATCGAAGATCACAGTAAACCATGTGAATGGCGATGGGTACCAACGTCACAAAACGTGGCAGACGACGCCAATAGAAGCTTTCCTTCCACCTTCGATGAAAGTCATCGCTGGTTTCAAGGACCTGAATTCCTCAGGACAAGTCCTGATTTATGGCCCAAACAAGTGGACACCATAAATGGCTTAGAATCGGGTGAAGAAAAATCACCGAAAGGCGTAAATACGCTAAGAAAGCAAGAGGCGTTAAGTCTACCCGACTACGGACGATTTAGCAGCTTTAAGAAATTCCTTGGGGCAACTACACGCACCTTACAAGCGGTAGAAAAATTCAAAAGTTTAAGAAAGTCGGTTAAAGGACCCGAAAATGCAGCCGAAAAGTCGGTTATGTTTTCCCACGAAATTTTAGCAAAGTCGGTTAAAGGACCCGATGGCGTGTTGGACATAACGCTCTTAAAAAGAGCTGAATTATTAATTTGGAAGTTCCTTCAAGACGAGTGTTTCCATTCGGAAATAAAATGCTTGAAAGCAGGCAAAAGCGTTGAAAGAAGTTCACGCTTAAGTAAATTATCTATGGAAATAGGAGAAGATAACTTACTCCGTTTAAACGGGCGTTTACCTTTCAAGTCTAATTTGACTGAGGAAAGTAGAAAACCTGTCGTATTAGACGGTAAACACGAAATCGTTAAAATTATGATTACAGAAGTTCATCATCATTTTGGACATGCCAATCACCAGACGGTGATGAATGAGGTGAACCAAAAATTTTATGTCTTGAACTTACGTAACGCAGTACGAAGTGTGTCACATCACTGTCAGTGGTGCAGGACATACAGGTCAAAGCCGCAGAACGTGCCACAAGGAAACCTTCCTCTGGAGAGAAAAGCTCATCATGAGACACCGTTAACATGCTCAGCCGAAGATTATTTAGGCCGTAGGACCTATGAGTGTGACTATAGGAAGGCGACACGAAAAACGTTGGGGTGTTTTATTCACGTGTCTGACCACCAGAGCAGTACATCTGGAGTTAGCCATTATCATTGACACCAGCGTCAATGATAATGGCGTTAAGGCGATTTATCGCCAGAAGAGGAAAACCCGCAGTTATATACGATAACAGCGATAACGGGACGAATTTCAAAGCTGCAAATAAATAATTATTGCAAGCAAGCGAAGAGTGCTATGAGGGCATGAAAAACGAGTCATTTAGAAAATATATTAAATGGAAATTCATACCTCCCAGAGCACCGCACATGGGTGGCGCTTGGGAGAGGTTAGTAAGATCAATTAAAATTGCGTTGACCGCTACGCTCAAAGAAAAGAGCCCGCGAGAGGAGGTTCTGCATACGTTGCTTTTAGAAGCAGAGCATACTGTAAATTCCAGACCTCTGGTAACATTCAGTATGGATAGTCCTGAAGAGGGTTTGACACCCAATCATTTTCTTCTCGGACGCTCATGTGGTGATCGACCACCTGGATTATTTTTAGAGCGACATCTGACGGGTCAGCTCAATTGGAAAGCCGCTCAGAGGTTAGCCGACCATTTTTGGACGAGATGGCTGCTGCGGCCCAAAGACATCTACATCTATCCTCGTTTGCGAATCAAAATGTAGATGCGTTGTCACCCGTGAGGACTAAGATGAAATGCCTCATTTCCAGTAAAAAGGGCCTCCGGCCACCTGCACTCACCAAGCGAAACGCAGAGGTAAACCTCTACTTCACGCTGGTTTTCTGTGAGGTCGTGGTACCACCCCGGTTCGGGCCGGCCCATCCGTGCGACAGCAAAAGTTGCCGCATGGCTCTACCACTGTTAATAATTAATACCTCGAACGGGTGATAACGGAAAGTTCATTGAACCTAAAGAGGGTGATATTGTCTTGATAATAGATCATTCGTTGCCAGGAAATACGTGGCCGAAAGGCAAGATTAATAGGACGCTACCGGGACCAGACGGTCACACCAGACTGGTTGACGTCATTACTAGCACAGGTATCTTGAGGAGACCTTCATCCAGAATAATAGTCCTGGTAACCGCGACGCCTCCCAAATGATGGTGCTGATGCAGGGGGGGGGGGGGGGAGATTGTTGGCGACGAGTCTATAAAAACATTTCAATTTGTTAGTTAACCGATTACGAATAGCTTCTAAAACAGTTTATCGAGCAATAATAATCATATAAAAAAACGCTTAGTTGAATCTTAAAGAAATGTCGAATTAATAATTTGAAAGTCTTGGGTTCGATTCCCAGGTTGGAATAGTTCGTCGTTTTCTTAGTAATATTTTCTTAATAAATTCATAAAGGGAATTTTTAAGATATAAATTATGTTTCAGGGTTCAGTTCCCCGGTTGAGATCACTTTTCAAATAGTAGTGAAAATTTAAAGAAATATTAAAATACAGTTAGGGACCAGTATTTGTTCCCCGGTCGAAATGATCACTTTGTGTATAAGTGGAATTAATGTAAATTAATTACATAAGCATTATCTTATATAAGTTTGATACGTTTTGTATGAAAGTAAAATGTTTATTTTCAAAGTTTAGTTTATAAAATATTTCCTTTGTTTTGGTCTGATAACACGGTGACTGATAACAACTTTGATATCTGATAAGAGATTCTTATTAGAAGTCACCTTATCGTCAATAGGAGTCGTATAGGAATTAGTTACTCATTTTGTAGTGATGGACCGCCGAGAGACAGACTAAAATTGCCACCTGTTTTACCGATAACGAGTGTAAGGTAAAAGTTAGTTGTTCATTTAGTTGCAGATAACAACAGCACGCTAATTTGTAAAATCAAAGTTTGAATAAATGGAAATTTAAATGTTTGTAAATTTCAGCAATTTATGTAAAATTGACTTGTAAAATGTTTCAGATTGACTGTATGAGCGAAATAAGTGAATTCTGTGTTATTCCCATGAAAAGATTCTTTGGAATAGTGAAATATTGATAGTTTTGTATAAGAAATTTAAAAGTGTTTTTAATAGTAAAATGTATAGGAAAAATGTAAATTAAACTATTGTAATAGTTAAGATAGTTGTATTTTCAAATAAAGAAAATTGTTTCTACCTTATATGTTAGATATTTAAGAATTCTAACTTGGTGCATATGTTGTAAAATAGGCATATTTTGTTGAATAAATAAAAGGTTTATTGTGATATAAAAATGTAATGTCTATCGTAGTATAGATATTTCTTTGTGTTATCTTTATAAATAAAATGTATAAATGTATGTCTTATACAAATAAAGATATTGGGCAAACGGTGAGGCAGTGATAGTACAAATTTGATGTAATTGAGTTGCGAAATCGCACAGAGGGCGCGGCTCTCTTTCGAGTATAGCTTTTTTGATACCCCGTTAGACTAATTTTCATGTAAATTAATACACCACCAACCCTGAAATTCCGTGGGCAAGACGTGGGTTGGGCTACTACCATCACGTATCTAGGATGCCAGATAGATCGCTCGCTGCGCATGACCCCGATGGTCGACCACGTCGTGCGTCAGGCCAGAGTCGCGCGAGCAAAACTATATCCTATACTGGCATCCAAACTCCCTATAAAAGCCAAAATTTCCATCTATAAAACCTACGTCCGCTCACGGCTGACGTACGCAGCGCCAGCCTGGTACGCGTTGACCTCAGCCACTCAGCGTAAGAGGATGCAGGCCCAGCAGAATCTTGCACTTAGAGTGATCGTGGGAGCTGGCCGTTACGTCAGGAATGATGTTATTTCAAGAGATTTAAAGATTGAATCCATACACGACTTCGTGGCCTGTACTGCGAGACGGTTATTCGACCGCGCAGATAACGGGCCACATCCACGCCTGCAAAATTTAGCTCCACTTCACGCCCGCCCACCTGACGGGCGACCGTTCCCACGAGAACTTCTTTGCTCACCGTCTGGCGACAAGGACGCCGGGGACGAGTGAGAGTCCCGACGCCCGATCTGATGGCGTGTAGTGCGCAATACACCAACGTACAAGCTGTGTAAAATCGCAGCACCCAGGACCGGGGGAGCCGTTGCCCCCCGCGATGATACCCAGGTAGAGAGGGTGTACCTCGAGACCTGTAGAGCCTCCTGTCCCCAAAAGGCGGACAAACAGGAGAAGAATACCGTATGTAAATTAAGGATCTCCTAAGTGTGTGTTATTTGTGGATTATACAGTGGTCCCAAATAACCGCCGGTACGACATACTCCACCGATCGTCGAGTCCGCATACTCCGAGAGGTGTCGAGGTCACCGGCCCTTAGGTAGATTCTTGGCACTCAAGAGCGTTTCGTGCCTTTTGTGCCCAGTCGCGTTCGCGAGTGCTCACATAGCACTTCCCCCAACCCTTTCCTGAGGAAAGGGGTAGGCAGTGCGCCTAAGCGTTGCGGCCTCCCATCTTCGCTTCCGTCCGTTTCGAACGTCGCGCGTCGCTTGCGTCACCTGCCACGTTAGGAACGGTCTCATTAGATAGGCACTAGCAATCACATCTATAAAAAACAGTCGTAACAGCTGTAACTATGTCAGGCAAGGGGAGAGGAGAGCCCCCCCCCCACCCCCGCGCGTTAGGAAACCCCCGGACCGCCCTGGGGTTTTGGACCGACCGCTACTCGTGAGGGACCTGTCGAACCCGGGAAGATCTAGGATCGTCAGCTCCTTCAGCCAGATCCCCATGCGAAAACCAGCCTCGCCGAACAAGGAGGATCCCGCGACGAGCGCCGCGCTCACGCCCACCGTGTCTGAGTGCACGAGTGGGCTGGAACCGACGCCCCTACCGCAGCGGGCAAGGAAATCGGCGCGCAGGCACACCCCTCCGGAGACCGACGCATCGCTCTTTGAAAAAAGGCAGTGCGTTGAATCATCACCAACTGAATACGGCTCATCATCGTCATCGTCCTCAGCGGAGTCGGAAGATGATGAAAGAGTCCCAACCGTGAAGGAAGCAATTAGGGCGCACAAGTCGCCGCTCAAGTCGCCATCACCACCGAAGCCAACCCCCCCCCCACCTCACCCGGCCGCAGGAGCATGGACGCGACCGAGTTCGAGCAGGGAGGAGAGGAGTCCCACGGTTGGGACTCAACATCATACGCTACCATAGCGACCGCCGGACAGCCGTCGACTTCCACCAACCCATCGGGCCTGCCACATGACGATGGTCAAAGGCCCACGACCAGCTACGCCCAACTGGCAGCGATGCCAGCAGTACCACAGGCAGCCAACACCCCTCAACCACAGAAGGAGGAAGAGAAGGCGCGATACCCACCGATTGTGGCCGAGTGCCTCCCGGACTGGACGAGGCACTTCGAGATTTTGAATAAAAAATTGGGACACCCTCCTAACGCCCGTCCGTTCGGGAAGGGTGTTAGATTCACCCCACAAAGCCCGGAAGAATTCCGGGCGATACAAAAATACCTTATTGAGCTCACGAAGAATGTACCAGCGCTGTCCTGGTACTGCTACACCCCGACGGAGGAGAAGCCCACTAAAGTGGGCATCCGGGGGCTGCCAGTGGGCACGGATACCGTCCAGATAACCGAGGCTATCAGGGCAAAGGGATTCCCCGTAACCTACGTGAGAGCAATCCCGCCCCGTAGAGGCAGACCTGGGTGCCTCTACTACGCACAGCTGGAGCACCTAAACATAGAGAAACTTAACGAACTCTACGCAGTCGACGAGCTCCTTTTTATGAAAGAAGTAGTCATAGAGGCCTGGCAAGGAAGAGTGGGACCGGCTCAGTGCCACCACTGCCAGGCCTTTGGCCACGCATCTGCCAATTGCCATAGGCCCGTTAAATGTGTCCACTGTGCTGGGGAACACATTGCGAGCAATTGCCCACGGGGTAGAGACGAACCACCTACGTGCGCAAACTGCGCTAAAAACCACACCGCAAATGATTGACGCTGCCCAGTCCTGAGGAGGATTAGAGAAAACAAGGGATCACTCTGCCGGGACTACTGTCGGAAGCACCGCAGAGGATCCCAGCGAGTCGCCCCAGGGTAGAAACCAACGAAGACGGATGGGCAACTATCAGGGGGAGAGGGAGGTAAACCGCCCCCCCCCCACCCGCAACTGCACCACCCGCAACACAAGCACCTATGAGAACGGTGGAAACAGCTGCAAGAGCAACCACCGGGGCGACTCTACAGCCCCCCGCTAACGACGCCATAGAGCGTCAGCCTCCCAAGAAGAAGAAGCGGGGGAGGAAGAAGAAGAAGGTGCAGCCACCTCCTCAGGCAGCTACCTCTACCCCGACACCAGCAGTTACGATAGCCTCGCAAGCGCAGGCTAGTAAGAGGACCACCACAGAAGGTAGAGCGCCAGAAAGGGCTCTATCAGAAAATAGAGCCCGCTCTACACATAGAGCGCGCTCTACCTTAAGGAGAGAAACCTATGCCCAGCCGAGACCAGTGCCAACAACAACATCAAGACAACCAACCGCCGACTCTACCACCACCATGGACGCAATCATGAGGCTGGTGGGCATCGCCATTGAGGTCGGCAGCCAGGTACTGGCAGACATCAGTACCGGCACCGACCCCATTACAGCAGTGATGAGAGCGCTGACCGTACTACTGGCTCGGCACTACAGAGGCGAGTGACACCAACCTGCGCTTGCTTTACTGGAACCCGGACGGTATCCAGCATAAGCTCCATGAACTCCGCACTACAGCCCAACAACAGGACATACATGTCATCTTGCTGGGGGAGACCAAGTTGAGGCCATCTATGCACTTCAAGATGCCCAACTACCACATATACAGGAGGGACGAAGTCAACGCTCTAGGAACCGCCTATAGAGGCACGGTAGTTCTAGTGAGAAAGGACATCGTCCACCTAGAGCTCGGATTACCGTCATACCATACGACGCGCTCCATCGGCATAAAAATGGAGGCGGCGGGCGAGGAACTGAGGATCTTCGCTGCATACCGCCCGCCAGGGACTCCATTTCACTCCTCAGACATCCGGACGATCATGGACGGCTCAGCACCAACCATCATCGCGGGGGACCTAAACGCAAAACACCCGGCGTGGGGATCCAGAATGATCAACCCGCCGGGTCGTGAGCTCTACCAGGATGCAGAAGATAATAACTATGACGTTTTAGGTCCCGAAGAACCAACGCATGTTCCTACCGACCACAGGAAGAGTCCGGATGTGTTGGACATCGTGCTCGCTAGGAACGTCAACTACCCGGTAGTGGTAGAGGTGCTATATGACTTGATGTCTCAGCACCTCCCGATTCTGATAACCCTTGGCCTCAAGGCAGTGACTACGTTGCCCAGACTGTTTACCACCAAGATCAACTGGAGGCTCTACCAGCAATTCCTGCAAGAGAGGCCTCCAGTTTGCAACCTGATCACCTCGGCGGACGACGTAGAGACCGCTGCTGCCAACATAACAAGAAACATCCAAGAAGCCCTCAACGCGGCCTCTACGATCGTCCCTCTAACCCATCGGAGAGAAGAGCTGCCACAAGAACTACGTGTGCAGCTCAATCACAAGCGAGCGTTGAGAAAACTCTGGGCACGTACTCGCTGCCCACGTATAAAAAGCAAACTGAATGCACTGACGGATGAGCTGTCGGTTGCAATACAGGCCTACAGAGGAAGGGCCTGGGAGCGGCGCATATGGATGGCTGAAGACCAGGAAGCGTCGCTCTATCAATTGAACCGACAGCTAACTAAGACCAGACCCCCCGTCTGCCCGCTGACCAACAGCGCGGGTGGGCGTTGTTACGAGGCCAAAGGTAAAGCGGATATCCTAGTCGAGCACTTCGAGGAGCAATTTATGCCGAACCCAGCAAGTGCGGAGTACACGGAGCTTCATGCCCAAAAGGAGAGCCGCGTACGGGAATTCCTGTCGTCGCCCGCGCCACCGCTTGCAATAGACTGGTTTGTCTCCCCCGCTGAAATGCGGAGGACGATTGCCCGCCTGCAACCGAGGAAGGCGCCGGGGCACGACCGGATTACGAACGCTGCACTCCAACAGCTGCCCCATAGAGCCATTGTAGAGCTAGGACGACTCTACAATGGCATACTGCGGACTTCACACTTCCCGGAGGACTGGAAGAAAGGCAAAGTCATAGTTCTGCCTAAACCCGGGAAGGACAGGCGTAGAGCAGCTAGTTACAGACCTATAACGCTGCTACCGCACATAGCCAAATTATTTGAAAGGATCACCCTGAGAAGAGTCCGCCCGTGTATCCAACTGAGGGCGGACCAACATGGATTTAGGAGGGGACACTCCGCAGCAACACAGCTAACCAGAGTGCTGCACTACTTGGCGGCGGAGTACAACCGAGAACGCACATCGTTGGGCGTCTTCCTCGATATCGAGAAGGCGTTCGACAGGGTGTGGCACTCTGGTCTACTCTATAAGATGAAACAACAGACGAGTGTCCCTCTGGCTATGCTGCGCCTAGTGGCGTCGTTTCTAGCCGACCGGAGCTTCTACGTCTGTGTCGAAGACGCTGAATCCGCAGTAAAACCCATAAGAGCTAGCGTACCACAGGGCAGCTGTCTTTCGCCGATCCTGTACGCGGCTTATACTAATGATATCCCTACATTGGAAGGACACCTACGAGAATGGGAGGACGACGTAGAGCTGGCGCTATATGCGGACGATAGCGCCTACTTCACCTCGTCCAGAAGCCCCCATCTCGCCGTCGCCAAGATGCAGCGACTGCTGGACCTGCTGCCACCGTGGCTGGATGAGTGGAGGATGGCTGTGAATGTTTGGAAAACGGCCGCCCTCCTCACCCGCCGCTACCGGAACCTCCCGCCCCCGTTGACGCTCAAAGGCCAGGAGATTGCGTACGAGAAGGCCGTGACCTACCTTGGATGCCGGATCGACAGGATGTTGCGCATGACGGCGCACGTCGACATCGTCGTTCGCAATGCCAGATGTGCGCGGGCGATGCTCCTTCCAGTCCTGGCATCCAAGCTGCCGCTGAAAACGAAGCTGAAAATTTACAGACTGTACATAAGGACCAAGATCACCTACGCCGCGCCGGCCTGGTACGCACTCCTGAGCGAACGGCAGAGGCAGCGGCTGCAGGTTCAGCAAAACCTATCCCTACGGACCATCGTCGGTGCAGGTCGCTACGTCCGGAATGACGTCATCGCGGCCAACTTAAAGGTGGAGACCATCAAGGAATTTGTGGCCCGATTAGCGCGCGGTATGTTTGACCGCGCTGATAACGGGCCACACGAACATCTTCAGAACTTTGCTCCTTTACACGCTCGGCCACCGGACGGGCGACCTCTACCAAGAGAACTCCTCTCTATAGAGATTAGAGAGTCGAGTAACAACCCACAATGCCGCAGATAGGCCAACCCAGACGCCTGGCCGCATTAGCCGCCAGCCACACTGATTATTGACAAAACCGGACAACCAACTCACAGCGACCGGGGAATCAAACCCGAGTCGCTGCTTTAACCCAACAATGCCATAACGGCTCCCACGACCGGTGCATAGTAATGCACCGCGAGGAGATTCCGGGTAATGGGGTCAGCCCCGAGGCCCGAGACCTGCAATATGCATCATGCATATTTGCGGAAGACAGGATAACATGTAAATTGTTCGGGACCAGCTATAATATAATCAAGAAAGAAAAGCATATATGGAAGTGATAGGGAAAGTAATTACTCTCTCACGGAACGGTTTAAAGATAATTACTGTTTTATTCCCAAGGGATCCTTCACCTTTAAAAATAAGAACAGTCCTTCTGGTGTCGCCGGAGCGGCACGTATTGAAGAATTAAGGCGTTGGGACCAGGATGACCTCGGAAGACCCGTAATCCCCGCCTGAACCTATTTGAGGAAAAGGAAGAGGTCGACGCCCTTGTGTGTTACTCCGTTGCGGGGTTCATATATGTTGTTCCCGAACCCAACGTAGGTGTCTTAGGGGGGTTGCGAAGTTCGCTGCTGAACGAGCCGTGACAAAGAACCCTGACCATTTTAACCTGTCCTTTTCAATTGGTCCTTCGAGCCGGATTGGATCAGGAAGCAGGCGGACTTGTTCCTTTTCAGCTATGTAATTGTAAAGTTTCATTAAAATTAATTTAGTAGTTTATGCGTGAAAGAGTAACAAACAAACAAAGTATTACATATGTATAGTAGGATGTGACATGTTTTTGCTACATTAAAATGGGTTAATTGAGAGTAACTCTCAGCGCAACAAATGAATGTTTGGATTTGTGTGCCGTTAATTAAAAGTTTCATTCGTGTCAATCGTTTTCATTCGTTTTAAATTTATATTTATGAGATCTATTTCAATAATGAATGGTATAAAATATTTTCAGAAAAATAACTGTTTATTTTTCTTTGAATTAAGAATAGTCAGTATTTCTATAAAAAAACTTTTGTGGTTGTTATTTATTAAAAACCTTTTAAAATAATATTTTATGCTAATTTGATTGGCAAATATATAATTTTATCTATAAAAAAATTTCTGTTAAAATCAGCAAAGCAACAGTAGCCTAAAGGTAAGGTGTGGGTTGCGAACTCAAAGATTGTGGGTTCGTAAACACAATTCGTCTACTGTCATGAATCACACCTAACACATGCATTAATAAGCTTATCGGAGAGGTTAATAATAATTTTAATGATAGTAATAATTTAAAATAAATATGTAAGTATATAAAAGATACTTCAAATGTCAATAACCCTTTCATTGAACTTGAGACTAGCACACACACAACGGAGACTAGTCTTGTTTAAAAATCCTACAGATACGCAGGTTTCCTCACGATATTGTCCTTCCCAACTGTGTACATGGTAATAATGTCCTTCTGACTGGATTTCGGTTTCGGCGATCAGGCTAGCTAGACTAGTCCGATCGCCGAAACCGAGACAGCCGAACAGAGACAGAGTGCAGAACAGTACAGACTTGTTCACGACTGTGTGTACAAGCACAGGTGCACAAACACAGGTAGACTCTCTATTCCGTCACTGGCATAGTCCGAAGCGATGGCAATCGGACACGACCCCATAGAGATCAGTCTCTTCATCAACATCTTTACGTGCTTTGCGAGGCGGGGGGAGGGGGGGGGGGGGGCAACTTTCTAATTCGGGCTGCTCTTGAAAATTTCTTGACAGAAAACTCAATAGCATATTTTTGACTCAACCCTTGATTTGAACCCGGGACCTCGCTATCAGCAGTTACGCCTGCGACTACTAGACCAACGAGGCAGTCAAGAGTATGTTTAAAGTTAGTATTTAAAATCGCTATTTAATTGACTGGTGGAGTTGAACCTGGGTTTATTTTATATATTAAAAACGAGCACTTAAAACATAAAATTAATAACTTAAAAAATTATGTTTCTGAATATCACCAAAAAACATTTTACAAGTTTGCCTGTAACTGGATTATAAACATAGGGTTGGCAATATACTCATTCTTAATCAATTTCATTCTAGGGATGATGGTGAAATCGATCAAATTTTAATACGCATCCGAAAACTCGTATAAATCCGGCAAGTTGTAAAATTTATTAAAGTTTATTTATGTCTGTACACAAAAAAGTAACCATAATATTATCTATCAGTAAACTAGTTATTGTAATATTTGGTTCTTATTATCAAAAATCCGTAAAAGCCTCCCAAGTACCACTTTGAAAAATGAACTAAAAAAATAGTATATGATCATATTTACTGTAATGTCAACTGTCACAAGAACGTCGAGAAAGCTGTGCACTTTTGACCGTATATTATTTGATATATGATATAACATATGTTAATAATGTTTTATGCGAACAATGCTGTAGTTTTTGAGTTTTATTAATAATTATTATAATTGTAATTATTGTAATAGTTTTATTATAATTGAATATGGTCACGTTCTTATGACAGTGACCACATTAACCGGATGATCATATTAATCTCACGTACGCTAGTGCATTATAATTATGGTACTGCCTCGTTGGTCTAGTGGTTGCAGTAGTGCGACTGCTGATCATGAGGTCCCGGGTTCGAATCCCGGGTCGGGCCAAAAAATCAGTTATTGAGTTTTTCCATCAAGAAATTCTCAGTAGCAGCCTGGAGTCAGGAAGTTGGCAGTGTTTCACCCCCGTGCCTCGGAAAGCACGTAAAGCCGTTGGTCCTGCGCCTGATCTCTCTCCGGTCGTGTCGGTTTACCGTCCCATCGGGCTATGAGAGTGAGGGGATAGAGAGTGCACCTGTGCTTGCGCATACACTTGGGCACTTTAATCCTGTCCTGTGCCGATGGCTAGTCTCCGTTGAGACAGGCCGCCGTGGCCGAAATTCGATCTGGAGGACTTATAATTATGGTGTTCCATACCTAGATCGAAGACAGCGTAAAAGTTGCGAAAATAATGTGACTAGTATTTTAGGCAAATTTTCACTACAGTGGCCAGTCGAACATTAAACTTTTACGTCCAGAAAGACTTTTACTGAAGAAGAAGAAGGGGAACAGATATTTTACCAAGTGACCACAGTCTCAGGTATAAAACATAGCAGAGAGTTATTATAGAAGATAAACAAAAAATACGCACACATTTCTTAACAGCATCATTTTATTTTTTATTTAAAAAATATATTTTTACTTTTATTATATTTATTTATTGGGGTAATCGAGATGGACTCTTCCGTTACCAAAACCCTCCCCGAAGTAAGAGCAATTCAAGAAAGAATATCGGAAAGAAGTTTACATGAAGAGAATACTGAAACCCTGGAACCGCTGAGGATAGAATCATTGTTCATGTTACAATGTTGCATTGGTATTTGTATACTTTCGTGCAACTGCCGAATCGTTGGAATACAGTGATACATCTTAAAATTAAATAAATACATATAATATATGAATTCCCAGTGTATTAATTTTTGGGTTACTTTAAGTAGATTCAGCTATGGAAATGTTGAGAAGTGATAGGCTTGAGTGGTATGGGTATATTATATGAAGGTCGATAAAAATAAGAGGAGAAGATGGATGGACTGTATTAGGGATGATTACTTACGAAAGGAGTTAGTGTAGATATGACGGCTTATAAAGCAAAATGGAAGAGGAAGACATGTTAAATAACTTTCGATAAGGGCACGAAGATGAAGATAATATATAAATGCATGCCTAATTCTGAAAGGTGTCACTAGCATTCTCACAAGAAAACAATGATTCCATTACATTACTAGATGGGAGGACATCGTTTTTGCATTGATTTTCATCTGGGTAAGTACCACCCGCTTACTTATTTCTCTTGCCATTATTTTAAATAACAGTGAATGCACTGAAGAGTATAGAGAGCCAGACGTACTTCATCATCTTCAGGTTCTAAGTCGCAGATAGTGACATCGCATCTATGATCTTTTTTGTTTGGAGTTAGCTGCAAGTATCCGTGGGCTGCAATAGCCACTTAGTTTTATTAAAAGAAAAAAGAAACAATATATCAAGTTTCATAAAAGTTACGAGACTAAAGAAAGAAGGATTTATAAATAAGGACAGAATATTATTTCAATACAACAGTAGTGCTTTCTCAGAACAAACAGATAAATATTTGAATGTCTTTGACTCGGAACAAATTTTGCGACCTCATTAAGATAAACATTTACTTTTAGCGAAAAAGATTTATGTATTAAAGCAGAGAAAAATGTTTATGCAACTACCTGTAGAGGCGACTATCTCGGGTGTCTCGTAGAATGCAATGGCGAATGAATAAACCATGTGATGCTAAGTAGAATCCGTCTCGTGAGCGTAGGAAATATAATAACTAGAGGTTTTGTACAAAGCCTACAAAAAGAAACATAGGCCTCTATTTCGTTCTAACCTATAAAAGACTCAAATAAATTGACGATATTAACGTGTGTGTTTTTTTTCAAATTTATAGCTTTCGAAGTATACATCTAATTAGAATCACTTTAATTGTACCATTACTATTATCATCAAGCGTCTCTACTGCTAAAATAAACCTCCGCCAAAGAATTCAACTAAATACCATCTGAAACCACCTGCATCCATGGACTTTCCGCTTGTATCACTTGTCGTCACTTCATTTAGTGGGGGCCACTCTATTTTTCGCTTGTCTTTTCAAGACCGTGATTCGAGAGCCTTTCTGCCACATAGGTTGTCGGTTCTTCGAGATATATGATCACTATATTGTCACATCAAGTTAAGCCCTTATTAACTTTTCCAGAAATATAGAACTTATTACTATGATCACAATTACAGGTAATAGCAATAAAAAGAAATACTTATAGGCATTTCCTATTATTTGCCACAAGGGACAGCCTTAAGATATTTGCAAACATGGACCTGAATATGGCAACCCTATTGCCGTAATAAGACAGTACACTCTCAATGCACTCTCTGTTGTGTTTAAATTTCAAGAGTAAAAGAGCCTCAGTGTAATTGAGATTTATCTCTTTTTTGATGTTTATTTATGATGTTCACTTTGCTTTTCAGCATCTTCCTTTTCAAGCACATTTTATTTCAGACTATTGTATGTTTTTAAAGTAACACTTTTGAAATCAATCCTTGATGAAAAATTTATTTTGAAAGACTTTAAAACGATAAAAATTTTCATAAGTGGTTTCTGGAAATGTGAAAATGACTGTGGCTGTCTGGTATTTTTCAACATTTCACACATACTCGATTTAAATTACTTTGCCATTTCCCTTTTGACTGATTTAGGAATTATAGATTTAAAATCTGTTTAAAGAAAGGTACTGACTGATGTGGGAGAAATACTTAACATAACTTAATAGGAATGGCTAGAAGGCAGGGAAGAAATATATTTAAATTTAGGGACTCCGTGTTATGTTTTATTCAGTTGCGTCGACGGAAGTTCTCTTCCTCGATTCGGACTTGTAAAAAATTATTAAGGGTATATAATGAAATATTTTAAAAAGCTGCAATATACAAAATAATTAATAATTTATTATTATTATTATTTATTTTTACGACCACGCTCTTACAGAATACCGGCGTAAAATAGCATCTTAACGCTGCTGTGTTTCGTATGGTGAGTGTAGAGAATCGGAGACCCTTTTTACTGGAATCGAGGCATTCTATCTTAGTTCTCACGGGTGCCAACGCATCTGCATTTTGTGGATAGAGATGTAGATGTCTATGTGCCACAGCAACCACTTACCATCAGGTGGACTGTGTGCTCGTTTGTCACCCTTATCCTATATAAAAAAACAAACAATCGACGATTTTTTCAATTTAAAACTATGACTAATTTATGACTACATATTTGTGCCATTTGCTGTAGAGACTATCGGTCCGTGGGGTCCACGTGCGGTGAAGTTCCTAAAGGACCTCCATCCGCGGCTGGTCGTTGCTGCTGGTGATAAGAGGGCTGGTTCTTTTCTAGCTTTAAGGCTAAGTATAGCCATTCAGCGGGGAAACGCAGCCAGCGTTCTTGGCACGATTCCGCGGGGAATAGGACTGTATGATAATTAAGTTTCTCGTTTTAGTTTTTTTTATTATTGTAGATTTTAATATTGTATATAATAAAATATTAATATTTAAGTATATCTCAAAATATCAATTCCAATTTCAGACCTTTTTGCACCATTAGTCGGGGTATTTTAGATTTTATAAATCATTCAGTCATCTGTCAAATCCAAATTATTTTGCCATTCCCATTTCATGACTCATGTTGTTAAACAAATAATAATGACTTTAATGTGAATAATTTAAAGTTAAAAATTTTGTACAGCCGACTTCAATATAAGTTATTTAAGAATAACTCAATAACCATTGGTCTGACCTTGATCAAATTCATATGGGACTACACGAGAACTATCAGCTTTCATATAAAAAAGAATCATCGAAATCGGTTCCCCCAGTACAAAGTTATGAGGTAACACACATAAAAAAAACACACTCGAACTGAGTACCGTCTCCTTTTTGGAAGTCGGCAGAAAAAATGGAATAAATTTATTTTTTATGTATAGTTCGAGTGACAAAATATTCCTTATTTTGAAACAGACTTTCCACTTATTAACAAAAGGAAAAGAAGAAACATTAACAGAAGCTCTCTCTAAATAATGTATACTTTGGGACAAAAGTAACTAAAACAATATTAATTAATGAAATATTTCTGAAGCTGAGTAAATTTTACGAATGTCCAGTACTGGATAAATTAGTTTATTCATAATATTGGCTACCAAAACCTTTTACTTAAGCGCTCGCTGTAAATGTCATAGTAAGAGCAAATTAATTCGATTCCCGGCGGGACCATTGATATAGTTAATTGCATTTTTAAGGGCTAGCTTAATATGTACTTGGCGGTAAAAGAAACATCGTGAGGAAACCTGCATGTCTAAGAAATAAACTATTTTGAGTACATGTGAAGTCCGTCGACATCTGGAGCGCGGAGTACAAATGGTCCATAACTATCTTAGAAATAAGAGGAGGCCTGTACCCAGATATGGAACGTATAAAGGCTACAAATAGTTGACCCCGCATTCAAACAAAAAAGACTGGACGAAAGTACGATTAATATTTTTCAATATCTCTCGTAACAGTTAAGCTGGACTGGCCATCACGTGTATTAGAAAGGATTATTTGTGATAGATTGGCAATCGCTATAACTAAAGCCGTCTCACCTAAAACTTTCAACGTCGGTACTCATCGCGTCTGTCGGTATTTTAACACGGGCATTATATTCGAATAGGCTCTGAGTTATATGTACTACGTACTAGAGAAGCCATTCCAAACAAAAATTGTGTCCTACTCTATGTCTTCGCGCATGCGCGGGAGTAGTCGCGCATGCGCGAAGACTTTAATTTGATATAAAATAAGATATTAATATAAAATAAATATAAGAATTTAATATAAAATATCTTAATTTAATCTAAACAAACATATTTCTTAATAAAATATACTTAATAATAATAATTTAATTAAATTCACAAATCTTCAATTTACGCAATATTTAGTTTGCATAGATTGCACTGCAGTTCAGTTGAACATAGTCAATGTTCGGAATGGCTTCTCTACGTACGTAGTACATATAACTCAATGCGAATAGGCAACATCTTAAGGAGGCCACATTTTTTTTTAGAGATGGAATCCTTTCACTACCGTCACAAGGCGTATTTCCCTTATTATAAATCATAAAATATAAAGCTGAATTTTGCGTCCGTATAAATTGAAGAGCCATTTTTAATATTTGAACGGGGATAAGACGGCATATTTATTAGTACGAGCCCATTTTATAGACCTAGTCTTAAAAGTCTTCAAAATTTACCCGACGATAAAAGTCAAATAAAACAAAAAGAGATAGATATTTTTGGAACTTAAATATGATTTAGTACTGTTTTAGTATAATCTGTACAAAAAAATTAGGTTTTATACAGCTGAATTTGACAAGTACAATGCTTTGATCGAGGTTTTTGAAACGTTACCACAAATACAGCACCAAATCAACAATTTAAACATAGTTTAAATATTATTATTTTGTTCTCTCACTGACTTCGTCTAATGAGTTGCAAAAAGATACCATTATAGCAAATTAAAGTCCACTGTTTAACATAGGTCTCCCACATAGACTTCCTCATAGGGGGTAATTTGCCATAGTTGCCCTGCTTGGCAAGCGGGTTGAGTTGGGTTTTTTATTTTTAGTCGTTACTAGCGGTTTCCCTGGACTTCGCCCGCGAGTATTTTTATTACGACTGGATTTCATATATTTATATTATATTATATATTAATTGCAGAAATCAATCAAAACATTTTCTACTTAATTTGGTTTTATTATTCCCTCTTGTTGTTAATAATTTTAAAAATACCTTTGTACATTTGTTTGTTTATCTTAATAAATAGAATGAAATACAAAAAAAATTAAACATTAATGTGTTAACCGCGCTTAAATTCCACCAAATGGCTGGCTTTTACAGCCCACAGACTGTATTAATCTACTTCAAATTAAGAAAGCTGTAGACGTAAATCAACGTAGACTAGAGCAATCTGCACGGGACAGGATTATAAGAAAAAAATCAGATGAGAGATCTATTCAATTACTCTTATAGTCCGATAGGACGGTAATCCGACACAACCAGAGAGATATTAGGCGCAAGGACCTTTACGTGCTTTCCGAGGCACGGGGTGAAACACCGCCAAATATTTGACTCCGGGATGCTACTGGGAATTTCATGACAGAAAAACCCAATAACTGAGATTTTGGCCCAACCCGGGATTCTAATATGGCTGAATCAAAAACCAAAAAGAAGCTTGAACTTAGTTCCCTTTTTCTGCCACTGTGGCGATAATTCATTTTACAATATGGTGTCAGTAGTTGATAATATTTTATCGATGAATATGAAAATGTATATAGAACATTTTAATAGCAGTTATCATAGATTTAACTGGAAACAATCCAATGGAATTTAATTTGAAACATAATTTTGAATTTAAACGTTCACCAAATTTATGTTACCAAAATGTAATAATTTCGTATAACCAAATAGCTCAAATCTCTTTGTACGAAATGTTCATAAATATATAATTAAATGATCCGTAAATGGAAAATAATTTCTTAAGTGACAGTCTCGTACCGGTAAGCGTAGTGTAGTGTAGCTTCTTACTAGATATAGTGACATGATAAAAGGTACAGGAATTCGATGCAGCTGCCTTAGGACTGTGTGACATTACTTGGGGAAGACCTATGTTCAGTAGTTGAACTGTAATGATGATGAAATATCTGAACAAAGTACACAACCCATCCACTAAACTCCTTTAACGATTTTATCATTTTTTGACCATTCAGTTGTCCGTTGGTCTTTAATTAACTAGTCATTCGCTTCAAAAGCACGTTGTTGCGGCATATGGTGATTTAAAATAAGTTTAATTACGTTAAATACTAGATTATTTACTATAGATAAAATTTAGGCTTTAAGAACTAGATAAGACCCTTGTAAAATGTGTACGTACATATTGGTATACAACCTTTGTCTGATATTCAAACTTTAATATACGAAACCGCTCCATCTTAGCCGTCTTCAATGTTCAGATTTTAACTTCAAAATTAACTCCTCATATTAATGGAGTTGAAATGAGGTAATATAGTTCGGCCATTCAGAGAATGCGTTCCTGACACGTCGCGATTGAACTGACGACGTAACTTTGTAATGGCGATGCAGTTACGATAAAAATATTTTTGCTGGTTGTTTACCGTTTTAACAATTGATAAGCATTAAAACAACATTATTATATCAATATTCAATGAATGTTATAATTTTGTGCCAAACTGAGTGTCAAATAACTTGGTAAACAATATTTTTCTAAATCTATACTGCGCTATTACAAGGTTATGTCAGCGCTTATTTGTAGTGCTGTGTTAACAATAACAGGCAATAACAGTATCGTAGTCTGTTTTTATACAGTTATACTTTATAAAATAATATTCTTTGTTTTTCTTTTTAAGAATTTGAAAATAATGGACTATAAGATAACTTTTATTAAATATAAAAATAAAACTACGACCAAACCGAACGCGCGAAAGAAAGTAGCATTTTTATATTTAGGTTGAAAATGGTAACCCCAAATGGCGTTATGGGCCGCCATTTTGTGACGCTAAAACAGTCGTCTGTTGTCGTTTCGAGCGCATATACCACGTTCTTCAAGTGTTTTCGATCTGTTTTTATTTGATTACCCGGCTTTCCAAACCGGCCGGACAAACATTGAAAAGTGGAACCCGTGAGTTAATCATCAAGCTGCAAGATTACTTTGAGCGGGAACGGCAAAATGGCGGACCCCTGTTATCTGTCGAACAAGTACAAGAACGCGTCTCTCAGGCGCTTGGAGTTAGCAAACGAACGATAACAAATATTAATAAAGAAAAGTTCGGCTCTACTGGCACGGAAGATAATATTTTACGTACTCCGAAGAAGAAACGTAGAACTAAACCCGTGACAGATATTGACACCTTTGACGCCGATGCAATCAGAAATCATATATATGGTTACTATTCCAGAAATGAATATCTCAACAGGAAGAAGCTTTTGGCATCGTTAAGAGAAGCTGGACTGTTTAGCGGGGGTAAAACTGCTTTAACCAAAATCTTAAAATATATTGGTTTTTCGTATAAAAAACAGACAAAAGAAAAATTTTATTAGAACGATACGACATAATTTTAAAACGGATAAGTTTTTGAGAGAAGCAAAAAATATTGATAACTGGGATAATGTCGTGTTCATTGACGAGACATGGCTAAACGCCAATCACACGGTTTCCCGTTCTTGGACGGATGATACACAAGCGTCGACGTCGAAAGTACCAATGGGTAAGGGGGCCCGTCTGATAATATGCCACGCAGGTTCTGCAAAATACGGCTTTGTTGAGAACGCATTACTGGCATTTCAATCAAAAACCAGAAATGACTACCACGAGGAAATGAATGCCACTACATTTAAAGAGTGGTTCCAGAACGTGCTTTTGCCCAACCTACCAGAGCCTTCTGTAATATTCATGGATAATGCCTCCTATCACTCGGTTCAAATACAGAAACCACCTACCCAAGCTTATAAAAAAGAAGAAATGGTGGCTTAGTTACAAGCAAAAGGCATTGACGGAAATATGCAGATGCTAAAACCAGAGCTAATTAAATTAGTTAAAGAAAATAAAGCGGCAAATGTGCGATACGAAATCGATGAACTGGCTCTGGTTTACGCCGCCCGCCACAATACTTTCCCGCCATTCAGCACGAAAAAGATGATGACCCTATAAAAAGAAGCCTGCGGGGAAGTCACAACAGATGACTAGGCAAAGGTTGTTGAGAAGACTAAAAATCTGATTGTGGAACATTTTGACCGAGATATCAGGATTGATTCTGTTATTGATTATAATATTATTATACATGTAGGCGAAGATGATGATGAAGACACCACCTCTTCAAGCGAATCGGAGTCTGATTAATATTCTGTACGCACATTCAATTCAATGTACTTTGTTGCATAGAAATACAGATTGTTACTTTGTAACAAAGAATAAATAAAACAATTTTATTTTATTTATATTACCTTTTTTGGTTTCCACTTAAATTACTAAAATATAAATTTTAAATGATTCCGCCAATTTAAAACGAAAATAATCTTAAAAATAACGCGGCGGTTCATTTTGGAGGAAAGGTAACGAACGAACTCAGTGTTATGTTGTGCCCATCACTAGTCGTGACTAACTGATAGGTGTCAGGAACGCATTCTCTGAACGGCCGAACTATAAGCTTTTTAATATTACATGTTATATTTTATACTTAGGATTTTTCAATCATCAGACAAAAGTTATACAAAGGGTAAAATACAACATAAACAAATAAAAAAATACTATTCTATGAGAATGAAAAGTTGAAAAGTAAATATTTTTCGCCTCTCTAATGATTTATTGATTAATAATAGCAAAAATATCGGCATTTTAATATCAAAATAAGCAATTTAAAGAAATCCGTTTTAAATAATATATGTACTTTGTAAATAAGGCATTCAAAGCTTATATAAAGATTAAATTTTCCAAAATTTTTCTTAATATGTATATAGGTTATAAGTATTTGTGCTGTAAACTTGTTCCTAATTTCATGTTGTGTGAGGTTTGGGACTACCATCTAGATAGTGATTTTGCACTTATTATGTTCATATTGTTCATGTTCAGATGTTCTTGTGTTTACTGCATCTAAATAAATAAATAAAATAGTTCAACTTTCTCACTTTTATATTTGTAGGAATGTGTAATTGAGTATACAGAGACTAATTTTGTAGTTAGGAATAATAATTAATTAGTTTACACGAACTAATTATCCAACGAGTCGAGGATAAACTAGTAACGGAATACGACAAGCTCACCGTTCCACGTCAGAGCCAAGACTGTCCTAACGGCGGCCGCGCCGTCCGTTTTATACAAGCAAAACGGGCGCCACCGCAGGTGCAATGGTGCAGGTGTGCGGAACACGTGTTTTTACAAGAATTCTGTCTAACTTCACCGACGGCTACCGTGCCGCACGTGCAATGGTGCTAATCCCGTCACGGCCATACTGACATGCGTGCGTCCTCGCACGCGCTCCATCACAATTTTAGTTATCTGTAGGCAAAAAAACATCGTTCGACTACCCTGACATAACAGCGTCTGGTCCGGTCTATATTGACCCTTCAGACTTGGGTGACAGTCAGTTTTGACCCGGCAGTAAGCCCTACAAAACTTTAATCAACTTTATGCGAGATCGGAATGATTAGTCTGTAGCAGGACGTTGCAATGGTTTTTGAGAAATATTTTAATGATATTCCGATATTAACCACTAAGTAAAAATTATCAGTGACTTAGTGTCACTGAATTCTTTTCCTGCGGTCGCCGAATCATTACTTAAACAAAATGTAAATGCGTGTACAAAGAATTTTACATTTCATAAAGTATCATTAAAAGATATTGTAAAATATTTTAAAACTATTAATGTTAAGAAAACTGCGGATCTGTGAGGGATTTCCGTTAAAGTTATTGCGTCTATAATAGATACAATCGCGCCTCATTTAGCTACTATTTTTAATACTAGTATCGAATCTGGTGTGTTTCCTGATTTAATGAAGTATAGTAAAGTAATACCTTTATTTAAATCTGGTAGTACATTAGACCCCGCTAATTTTAGACCTATTTCTGTACTACCAACACTTAGTAAGATTTTGAAAAAAATATTCTTGATCAAATGTTAAATTTCTTTAATATAAATAATTTACTTCATAAAAATCAATTTGGTTTCACAAGGGGTCGCTCGACAACTGATGCCGGTGTTGAGCTGATTAAATATATATTTAATGCATGGGAGAATTCACAGGATGCTTTGGGTATATTTTGTGACCTATCCAAAGCCTTCGATTGTGTTCACCATGAAACATTAATCAGGAAACTTCAACACTACGGTGTAAGAAGTGATGCTCTTAAATTAATTATTTCATATTTAAGTAAGAGAACGCAAAAAGTTGTCATTAACAGTATGAGTTTTTCCGGGTCGATGGTACAGATGGGCGTGCCTCAAGGCTCAATTCTAGGCCCCTTTCTGTTTCTTGTATACATTAATGACTTACCTTACATTGTAGGAGATAACCATGATGTAGTATTATTTGCAGATGACACTTGTTTAATTTTCAAATTAAGTCGACAATTGCTAAAACATGACGAAGTAAATAATACTATATCTAAATTAGTAAATTGGTTCAATGTTAATAATTTGCATTTAAATGGCACTAAAACGAAATGTATAAAATTTATGACTCCAAATGTCAAACAATTAAATACTAATGTAATTTTAAATGGGGAGAAACTGAGTCTTGTAGATACCACCATTTTTCTTGGAATCACACTAGACGCGAAGCTTCAATGGAGCCCCCATATATCAAAACTAGCAAGCAGACTTAGTTCTGCAGCATATGCCGTAAAAAAGATTAGAAGTCTAACTAGTGTTGAAACAGCTAGACTAGTTTACGTTAGCTATTTCCATAGCATAATGTCGTATGGTATTTTGCTAGGGGGACACGCAGCTGACACTGAAATTATATTTGTTTTACAGAAGAGGGCCATAAGAACAATTTATGATTTAAAGCCTAAAGAGTCACTGCGACAAAAATTTAAGGAAATTAATATATTAACTTTGGCCTCTCAATACATTTATGAAAATGGAATGTACGTACACAAAAATAAAAGTAGTTTTACAAAAATAAGTGATATTCTTTCTGTAAATACTAGGAACAGAGACAAGCTAGTAGTACCAGTTACCATCGAGTCAGTAATTCATTCTTGGGGCGATGTATACGCTTTTACAACAAAATTCGAGAAAATGTATAAAATTTGACCTGCTCAAAGTTCAAAAACTTTATTAAACTAAGGTTGTATAAAAAGGGTTATTATAATATTAAAGAATTTATAGATGATAATAACCCCTGGAAGTGAGGCAATCACTCCCAAGCTATTTCTAATTTGTTGTGTTGTTAATTTGTGTAACATACATGATTGTAAGCTGTTATTTAAAAAAAAAAAGTCCCGCTGGGTTTCTTGCTGGTTCTTCCCAGGACAGAGGTTGTTTTTTCGAACCAGTGGTAATTATACAAAAGAGTGACTTTCAATAAGCATTATTTATAATCTATATTAAATAAAAAAAGTTTCCGTTTCTGTTCTGTTTTTGCTTCTCTATTTTCTCTTTTTTTTTTCAAGTACTGTTTTCGCTAGTCCGGAATCACTATTCCCTATAGCCATATCATTGGACCGACACAAAGCCCTGCAATGATAGTAAGAACTATATTTTTTCTTACTCTTTTTTTTCAAGTACTATTTGCATGTCCGGAATCACTATTCCCTGTAGCTATATCATTGGACCGGCAAACACCCTGCAATGATAGTAAGAACCACTTTTTTTTCTTACTCTCTTTTTTTTCAATTCAGTATAGAACAGGTACACACCAACCATACCGCAAACATGTACCTGTCACAATCACACAAAAGTGTATCGCGAGGGACGTAGTGACATGATAACACCTAAGTATGTAAACCAACAGCAACACGACACATCCCAGTGCAGCACAGACCAGCCTCCCTGCAACTCCATGTTCCTTTCCTGCACAAGAATAATTACTTCGCTAGAGTGTTGCAACGTCTCTAGTATTTTCTAGATGCACAGACACGGCTACCTCTGACTGTCGCATGTCCTCGTGTGGTTGACAGTGAACAGCATACGGTCGATCAGTTATCACCACCTGCTAACAGATATTAACTCTTGTTAAATATTACAACGGTCGACCATCCCAGACTTCATTTAAGTCATGAACGCGCCGATATGGCTACCTCCAGGCAAACGCACTCCAGCTTTTCGTTCTGCTGCGTTCGTGCCACAATCGCGCCAGCGAGCCGTCGCGCCGTAGCCGTACTAGCGCTAGCGAATCGTCGTACTGCTTTGCAAAATTAAAAGAAATCGAGATAAATGTATTGCGAACCATGGAATTCCGTGCATCCAAAATTCATCACATATTCTCCTAAGAAACGGCAACTGTATGACATTTTAAAACATTGCAAAAAACGGAAACTATGTATAGAGACGGATACCCCAACATATTTCAAAGGGAAGGAGGCAACTGCGCAAAATCTACGAAAGCCGGCCAAGCCTCAGACGTCCATTTACAGCGCCAGAGCACCATTTGTTCGGCGGCTGCTTGAATTGCCTTGCCGTAAGATCAGCCGATAAGTTACCGGCTGTAGCGGTGTAGGCTCAATCTTACCAGCGCTCGGCCGTACCTGACCATGTTCGATTAGCCGTCACAACGTCTTACTCATTGATCATTGTTGTAGAGACTTCTACGAATCCCTCGACATCAAACCCCAATCTTGTCGACCACACAATATTTGGAGCAAACTGCAACACTGAACAACACATTGGAACACAAAAATGTCACTTATTATTTTTAATTCATAGCATGTTAAAGTTAATCCTCATTTTGGTACATCCCTTTAACGTTTTGAACTTCAAAATATAGCAAATGATAATAATGTTTCGCGTGAACTATCAAATTACAACAAAACTTGAACAAGATAAGTTTTCATTGAATGCAAACTATAACTCGTCTAGAAAGCCTCCAACTTTTCTTTCGACATTTTTTAACATATTTAGGTACGTCAAGAAACAATGAAAATACTTGTGGGTACTTTTAATACAAATCGAACAATAGGATTTATCTTTTGGCTTAAATAATTTCACTTTATCTTTTCTGTACATTTTAATGATACGACAATATCGTAAGTAGGACAGCAAATTTCATAACGGTATTAAACATAAAAACAGATTCATCAATGCGTAATGCATTATAGTCTTTGACAAATGTAATAATCGTCATATTATTCGAAGATTATATGTGGGCAGTAATGGAGACTTTATCCCACTTCTGATCTAGGAATGTGTAATTGAGTATAGTACAGAGACTAATTTTGTAGTTAGGAATAATAATTAATTCGTTTACACGAACTAATTATCCAACGAGTCGAGGATAAACTAGTAATGGAATACGACAAGCGCACCGTTTAAACGAATTAATTATCCAACGAGTCGAGGATAAACTAGTAACGGAATACGACAAGCGCACCGTTCCACGTCAGAGCCAAGACTGTCCTAACGGCGGCCGCGCCGTCCGTTTTATACAAGCAAAACGGGCGCCACCGCAGGTGCAATGGTGCAGGTGTGCGGAACACGTGTTATTTACAAGAATTCTGTCTAAATGCACCGACGGCTACCGCGCCGCACATGCAATGGTGCTGATCCCGTCATATTCAAGTCAAGTCAAAATTTTTATTTATTTATTTTTATTTATTTATACACTTTATTGTACTAAAGGTACAAACGGCGGACTTAATGCCATATGGCATTTTCTACCAGCCAACCGGAAAGAAAGTGGGAGATGTGTGTACTGCAGTGGGCTAGGATAAAAACCTAAAATTGATAATTATAACACATTCACGTACACACACACACATACACACACACACACATACTCGTAGATCAAACTTAATTATATATATATAAGGATATAATATATAGATTATATGTTATAGATTATTTATTTATGTGTCAGATGAACCCAAGTAATGTTCCTTTACTTTTCTTTTAAAAATCCACTTGTTAGGTGATTTTCTTATTGCTAAGGGAAGCGCATTCCAGAGTCGTACAGCTGTAACAGCGAAAAGAGTGCTCGGAGGAATTGTTCGGATTAATGCCAGCCACCAAATTTCACGAACGTACATTGCGTTAAAACTCCCGATACCATCCACACTATCTGGATGCTTGCCGGTCTACCACTGTACGTTTCACTAGGGGTTTTCTTCCGTATATGAGCTCTCTGTGGAATAGTTTACTACTGGCGATTTTTCCGGACCGATAGGACTTAGGGACCTTCAAGAAAAGAGCTTAATCCTTCCTTAAATGCTGGCAGCACACTTGCAATTCCCCTGGTGTTGCAATTGTTCATGGGCGGCGGTAGTCACTAACCATCAGGTGAGCCGTATGCTCCTTTGCCCCCTCTCCTATCTAAAAGTAATAATTATATTCTGTGTTCACTATACAGTATGGGTATCACGACAGAATTCATATTTGAAAATTACCTGAGAACAATTTTGCGTGGTAGCAGACCACGAAATATAAAAACAACAAACAACAACTTGTTTTTCATATTCCGTGTAGCAGACACAGCAATAACAAATACAAAACAAATAGCGAACTTAATGTGAATATTTTAATTTTAAATTCCAAGTAGAATGCAAGACTAAACAGACAGAAAACGACAATTTCTTAGGTAGAGACTGAAGATTTGATATTTACGACTAATAATATCAAAATTTCATTTTGGATTTTTGTAATTTTATGTTTACATGATGTATTAACGTGCTATAGACCGAATTTCTCACACACGTCAGTATTAACAGAGACTTACCATCTGCGCAGTAGTGAATTATACAGCATGAGTGTGAGTGACATCACAGGGCACGACGATATAGAGTAACGTCAAAGACGGAAAAGATCTTGGAACTGTAACTACAAGCTTGGCGATTAAGACAAATGCTTCCTATAGGAGATAGGTTAATATGAAATAATTAAGAAGTTATATATCTTAATAATATATTGTGTTGTTTAGCAATTATGTATACTTGATGGATATAATTGAATGTTGAATAAAATCTTAATAAAATACAGGTAACATTTGTGCAAACGTTGGTGGTAAATTTTAAAATTAAAGTAACCACATAAACTTCAGCGCCAACTGTTTCATCCTCGAAGTTTTTAATGTCATAAATATCAACAAAGTTTTTGCTCAATATTCAGGTAATTTAGTGCAAAATTTGCAAACAACGTCCAAGTTTGGTAATTTATTTCTGCTTTTCAGCACTGAACTGGGCGCTATAAAATTCCATTCTCCCAATCTGTGGTCTAAAATACGTATAATAAATGCCCTGTCCTAACTATAATTTATTTTATTTAACTTTTTTTTTAAATTGAACTGACTGAACATTAATAGCAGGGCTTGTTTGCGTAGTCTCATCTTGCACGCCTCATAACGCAAAGCGTTATTAAGTAGTGCTTTCTTTTCGACACGTCATGGTCAATTTTGTGTTTTAAAATGCCTCTATCATAACTATATTGCACTTATAACATAATATGATTTGCCGTTTAGCAAGAAAACACTCTAATTAATCCATCTTAAATTTTTTTAAATCATTTTATATTGCTACTTTGAAAAAAGAAAAACCGCTTGAAACAAAAAATTACGTGGGCGTTCGGATGATGATTTTGTATATTTTTTTTATGGAATAGGGGGCAAACGAGCATGCGGCTCACCTGATGGTAAGTGACTACCGCCGCCCATGAACAACCGCAACACCAGGGGAATTGCAGATGCGTTGCCGACCTTTTAGAAAGGTGTAAGCTCTTTTCTTGAAGGTTCCTAAGTCGTATCGGTCCGGAAAATTCGCTGGTGGTAATTGATTCCACAAGGAAGTCGTGCGAGGGAGAAAACTTCTTCTAAATCGCATAGTGGTGGACCGCCAATCATCCAGATGGTATGGATGGTAACGCGAGTTTTGTCGCGATGACTTCCGATTAAAATTGACGATCGAGACCGAGTTTCTTTTATTAGCTTTAGAATTATATCAACTGTTTCCTATTTCATACCAATAGCCCGATTTGCGTAGTTTGTTAATAAAATTATTTTCAACTTTAATAATTTTTTTTGCCATTAAAAATTGATTGATAGACTAAGGAAAAATATACCGTGTAGCCTATATCGATTTTATACTTTGTGTAATCGATTTATTTTGGTAAAAATTATTTATTTCCCTGTAGGTGACACTACCTGTTAAAATAATAGAGCGCTAAATTTAAGACACGTAAATAATATTATAATATAAAAGTCAGGAAAACAATTTATTTTTTTCATCACAATTTAATGAAATGCTCATGAGTCGTGAACTATTGGATTTTTAACTCTATTTTTAATTATATATGAAGCAACCGCTATCGCAGGGATATGTTGCTGCAGTATAGAATTCGGCACAAGTTTTGAGTGCTCTTACATTTTTAGATAAGTTACTTTGCGCAAATTTATTTTTAGCTTATTACACGGTACATTTGTAATTCATCATTTGCTTGTGACTTACTGAATTAAACGATATATTACAAATACTTCGTATTGTATCAAATAATTATACATTATTTCAGCATATTATGATAAAATTTCAACTGATGGTAAAATAACAGAACACAGAACACCTTCTTCTATGCTCAATTAGCGTTATTCTTTTGTTTGACGCTGTATTATGGGTGATCGTGGTCCTTTCTTTGAGCCACACTGCAGCGTAACATATGCCGCAGAGTGGCTCTGGATATAAATTGCATTTGTATTAAGTATTAACGTAAAATAAGGTTACAGTCTGTATTTCGATACTTCCAATTTACACTACGCCAACTAGGATTTTGTAGGTTTACGGAAAAAGCGTTTAAAGAAAAAACGTTTATATTTTTTTTATTATCACACCTATATTAATGATATTTTCAGGATAAATAAATAATTTATTGTTGCTTCTAACTGCATAATTGGATTTTAAATTATTGTGAAAATTTTAAAATTAGCTCTAGTTAGCGGAGTTTAAGACGGAAAAATGTCATTTGATATTCCGTTACACTCCGCCAAGTCACAGTTAGCGGAGTTTATCTCGAAATTTTAGAGAACACAAAAATCTTAATTAAACCCACACTATTATATAATTACGTATTTATTTTAAAGTACATCCAATAATAGACTTATTTTAGTGTTTCCACTAACATACCTTGATAAAATGTTCTCTTATTTCTAAATTTAAAAAATTTGCGTTTTGTAATCGGGAAAGTAATAAAATCAACTACCGTGTTACATGCCACTAACACATACATAGCGTAGAATAACACGACCAGTGTTAACAGTTAGCGTTTTGTTTGACACAAGATATCAATAAAATCGAATGGTTTTCCGATATTATATATTAAAATTTACAAAATTAGTAAAATAATATTATTTGTCAATAATAATAACATGTTACAAATATACTGAATTATCAAAATTATTTTAAATTAAACTTCTTTTTTTCTAGAGGGTAATATACCTAAGTTGGAAATGAAAAAAATGTTTTTATAGTTCAATAGTAAATATAAAATTTTAACCTTATATACTTATCACTGTATAAACTATTTTCTTACATATTAGTAATAATAAATTATTTTCAACAAATTTTCATATTTTTAATTAATACAAAAGAATTAGAACAATCTCAATTACAGTTAAGATTCAAATAAAATTAACATGAACATTTTTATGAAATAGTATACATACACGTGACATGTTTCATTACATAACTATGTACTTACTAAACAATTATTCTGAATTAAAAAAAAATACTGAAATAATTACGAAATAAGGAAGCAAGACCTTCAGATGACATCCATCCTCTTCTTCACTTCCATCAAGTTCGTGATCGACCTCTGCCACTGGTAAATTCTTATAACAATTATGATATTTTTGAGGTACGACATTATCATCACGGAAATAAACTAAATCTTTGTATTTAACTGTATTTATTTTCAATAAATGGGTATATCCTTTGTCTGGCAAAGATTCTGGGGTGACTGTCTCCTACTCGATTGTTTAAAACATTGTATCTGCTGACTTTCTACATTCCCTTAGCTGTATTTATAACGTAACATTCCTATATTTTCTAGAGAAGCCCCGATCTCTTGGACTTTATTCCAAGGAACCTTATTATCCCATCCCTTATTAACCCCATTACAAACACTTTTTGTTATTTTTTTTCTAAATACCCTTTTTTTAAATCAAAGATTATATTTTGATTTACTTCTATGCCATTATACGGCATATCATTTACTTTTGCCCATCATACTAACGAATACCATTCATCTGGCGAATAAATTTTCCTTCCTATGGCTGATTTTTCGATCAGGTCATGCACCGAATCGCCTTCGTATTGTGTATGTCCCTTCTCCATGGAGCGATGATAAATTTTAATTTTCAGATTAATTGCCGCTAACAAATACTTTTGGTAAGCTATCTGGTTAGGGTTTTGCCCCCCGCAATTATCTGACCATAAATATATTTCAGTAACTCCCTTTGAAGCTAGTTTAGTCAAGAAATCATAAAGACAATTAGAGACATTTGCCCCTCTCTTTGCGATTTATTCGTCCCACATTTTTTATATAGGATAAGGTGACAAACGAGCCACAATCCACCTGATGGTAAGTGGTTGCCGTGGCCCATAGACACCTTCATTTGTCCTCGTCTGCGCATCAAAATGCAGATGCGTTGTCACACGTGAGGTCTAAGATGGAATGCCTCTTTTCCAGTAAAAAGAGTCTCCAGTTCTCTACACTCACCATAAGAAACACAGCAGTGTTAAGCTGGTATTCTGTGAGAGCGTGGTCCTTTCCCGGTCGAGCCGACCCATTCGTGCTACAACTATACTACTAATATAGCTGCAGCATGGCTCTATCACGTACAATGTATGTAACAAAATGCTTTTTTATCCGCTGTCATACACAGTAAAATTATGTACGTGAAGCTTTCGTCTGTAATAATAAATACTGGTGTTTCCATGTGGTTCGCTTATTTTTTTCTGAAAATAAAATACAATGCATGCAAATCTTGACATTCGTTACATTTTTGTAAATCAGTATAAACAAAATCCTTACTTGTGCTAATAGTATTTAAAACATAGTTTTGCATACCTTTTTTATATCATTTCATTATCATTTGACTTTATTGGAAGATGTTAATACAATGTATGTAATCGACGAATACATTACAACTTACATACATTTTCAAGATTAGTACAAGTTGGCGGCGTATAGTCGCGTGATTAGCGCCCGCGCATCCCGAATAAACAGCGCTAAAACGAGTAGTCGTGGTGTATGTCGCGCGTTTGTCAAAAGTACATTTTCAAAACTTTTTTATTTCTTTAATTTTTTTTACGAAATTTGGTGAGCATAACATTATTACTTTAATGAGCCATTTTACATTAAAACCTGAAAATGAGTAAAAATTGAGTTGGCGTAGTGTTCATTGGAGGTATCGATTTGACCTAATTATAGAATAGAATAGAATAAAATATTTTTTTTATTCAATATAGATCACATGTGTACTTCCTATTGAAAGTGATTTTTTACTTTACCACTGGTTCGAAAAAAAACCTCTGTCCTCGGAAGAACCAGCAAGAAACCCAGCGGGACTTTTTTTTAAAGCAAATTTTACAATAATTGTTGTACAAACTATATAAGTACAAAATTTTAGAAACAGCTTGGAAGCGATCACCTCATTCCCAGGGGTTATTATCAATCATACCTCTTTTTATACAGTTTCAACTTAACAAAACATTTAAACTTGCTAATAGAGAGAGCCTGTACACTTTTCGGGACCTTGTTGTAATAGCGTATACATTGCCCCAAGAATAAATTACTGACTCTGTGGAGTCGAGAAACTGGTATCACTAAATATACTGAGATACCAAAGTTAATATATTTATTTCTTTATATTTATCTCTAAGAAACTCTCGCGGTTTTAGGTTGTAAATAGTTCTAATGGCCCTCTTCTGTAAAACAATAATAGTTTCTGAATCAGCCGCACATCCCCGTAGCAAAATCCCATAAGACATTATGCTATGGAAATAACTGAAATAAACTAATCTAGCTGTCTCGACACTAGTGAGACTTCTAATCTTTTTTACAGTATAGGCTGCAGAACTTAGTCTGCTTGCTAGTTTGGATATATGGGGGCCCCACTGAAGCTTTGCGTCGAGAGTGATGCCAAGAAAAACAGTGGATTCAACAGGGCTCAGTTCTTCCCCATTTAAAAACACATTGGTACTCAGATTTTTAACATTCGTTGTTGTAAACTTAATACATTTAGTTTTATTTCCGTTTAGATGTAGATTATTAACGTATACGTTACGTAGTAACGTAGTAACGTACGTATAGACACCGACCTTCTCTTATTTTTGAGAGGGTTTAGGGCAAGGAAGTGTTCACTGCGCTACTTCAGTCGGTGTAAGCGGACTACACATGTTTTAGATTTTTTTTTAATTATTTTAGTATGCAGGTTTACTCACGCTGTTATCCTACATAGCCGAGGAAGTGGTAAATCAGTACTCAAAATTAGTTGGTTTCGGCGAGGATCAAATTCGGGTTTATCGCGTACTTTGAAATGCATAGTGAACTTAGCTCTTGAGCTACTAAGGATCTTAATAAGTATTAACTAATCATTAATAAATTGAAATAACTTTATAGATAATAATAAATATTTCCAAAGATATAGTAGAATAGTTAGAAACAGTTAAGTAATTTATATTTTAAACGTTCTCTTGTCGTCAGTCTTTTCATCATAATAAAAGTGAGTTATGAATAACCGACGCCAAGGAAGGAAAGGCGCTTAATATAAAATGATGTTCAGAGAGACATTATTTCAAATTCAAAACTTCTCTATGTCTTTATCACGGAGAGACAATATTCAAGATATTAAAAAAAAAGATTTCTTAAGTTGTTCTTTTTATGGATGTAAGCAGAATATTAATCAACCGAATCTGTTTTATAATATTCTAATTGAATGAACCACATCATAGATAAAAAGATTTACAGTAATTTTTCCATCGGTATCCATACTAGCAAACTTTTTTAACGGAGAACTTACAATGATAACCTAAGGACGCATTTGTTGGAGGACTAGGTGAAATGATTCGGTGATTATCTGTGTAAGATCGGACGCGAGGCGACGGCGAACTGCTTCCACTGTGGTGGACGGGACCAGGACTCCGCTTCCCATACGGTCGGAGTATGCCCAGCGTGGGAACGGGAGCGGACAATTCTGGTGAACCGCATTGGACGGAACCTCTCCCTGCCAGCAATCGTGTCGGCGATGCTGAGCGGGGATTCGGCGTGGAGGGCCGTAGCCACCTTCTGTGAATCTGTTATGATTCAGAAGGAGGCTTCTGAGCGGGATCGGGAGAGATCGGATCCCGCGCGGAGACGACGTGTCCAAGGCGTTCGTCACGGCCCTCCTCTTGAAAACGGTGTTCCCCTACCAGAAACGGGGCCTCCGGGGTTACAAACGCTCGGGGCGGGGGCCTCGAACGTCTAGTAATGTAACCCCCGAGGAGGACGATGACTTGGAAGTGGTCTCGAGACATCGTGATAGCACTGCGAGGGTGCTGGGGGCAGCAAGTACTGTCCCCGGGACGTGCTATAAGCGTAGCAAAGCGATGGAGGGGCCCCGGTTGCGTTCCGAACGGAGATCCCGGGACCCCTCGTATACGCTGATGGTGACCACCGTGGGGTTTTAGCCGGTATGAGTCCGGCATAACCTTTTCGTTGCCCCCCGCAGCGGAAGGTATCCATGAGGATTTCCCCACGTAAAAAAAAAAGGTGAAATGAAATTAGCGTAGTAATATATATTTTAATAGAGATAATAAGAAATGTGTGTATATATGTTTCTGAGTATATTTGATTCCTTTCAATCCTTCACTATTCTTCTTTAAAAAACTTAAAATTTATGGAATAATTTTCCGCGCATTTTGATTTTCTATAGATAATTATCGTTGGCCGCTTTGGTAACAGTGACTGCTACCCGTAGAATTGAAATGGATCGTTTAGAACAGTTTGGATTGTATCTTTTGCTGCCAGTACTTGTAAAGTAGAGAGTCAGTTAAAGCATCGAACCGACGGAACAAATTGAAACTACAATTGTGTTGTTTCATTTGAATACCATGAGGCTAGAATTTGTAGTACCTCGTATATTTGTAAATATATATATATATATATATCCGTTGTGCAAATAAAGTAAGCAGGGGACATTAATCATAATTATATTATTATATTTACGGCCTATTGACACTTCGTCGTCATCATTACAGCCTTTCACAAATTTTCTGCTGTCTTCCACAAGGAATGCCATAAAACTCTAAAGCCCTAAGCTATCTGCATTAATTGACTTCCTGCATCCTTTACTGGGTTATCCCTTCATCTACTAGGAGATAGCTACACTTCGAGTACCTGTACGAGGCTGCCACTCGAGCAACTTTCTTCTCCATCGGTTGTCGCTTATTGATCCATTGGTCTTTGTCAGTTACATTAATTACTTCCTAAGAGGTGGGACTGCTCTTATGACTAGAAGTTTGTCTAGTTAGGTACCACCATCTTACTTTAGCAAGCGAGTTAACAACAACAGTGTTTTTTTTATTTTGACTTTTAAATAGGATGATGTAGGTACCCGTCTCCTTTCAGTTACACTATGTCGCCTCTTACGACACCCACGGCATTACATATGGGGTAGGAGATATTGTGAACCAAATAACGTTAAAGCCACTCTTCATATTATGCCGGTTAAATTGCGAGTTAATCTTAATGAGTAGTCGATAAACGTATGACTACAAATCATTGTAATGGTAATCTGATTTTCTGTAAAAGTGTTTGACAGTACTTATATTAAAGTGCAGTCAGTGAATGTAAACGAGTAAGTGACAGTTATATTAATAAAATTAATAACTTTCTTCTGCAACATTTTTTTAAGTCTAATGCTGAACAAAAGCTCTTGCAAGAATGAATCTTTTGGAATAAAATTACTTCGAGGATTTGTCCAGACCCACCTCAACAGGTTGGTTATCGCAGAGCCATGCCCTCGCACTGGTAATGCTACTCCCCAACACTAGTCTTTGAAACTAACCTTTAGCGTTTAGGAAGGATTTTCCGAGACAAGTCGTTCGCCTGAACCTTCTTTCTTTAATCAGCGGCGTGCACCAATATAGAGGTACTTAATCGTCCAAACCCATCGTATTAAAGAGATTGTATATTTGGATATTGTTTCAGATAACGCAATAAATCTAAAACTGAATAACGAAAAATATTTAGTATTAAACTGAAGTGACTAAAGAAATTACAACCACCCGATAGTAAGTGGCTGCTGCAACCCATGGACACCTACAGCTAGCTTCAAACAAAGTTGGCTATAATGCGCTTTCACTTCTGAGGACTAAGTTGGAATGCATCACAGCTTGTAATTACACTGGCTCTTTATACCCTTTAGACCGAAACTTCTTCTTCTTCTTCTTCTTGGTCGTGTTCTTCAAAACTGAAGGTCGTGTCCGTAGTTAAGTGCCTTCGTAGCGCTGTTCAGACCGGAACACAGCGTTGCATTTACTGGAATAAGAAAAAGTAAATAGTTTAAAGAAATTTGCAGAAATACGTAATTGAGTTCCCAGATAGACTTCTAGGCAAAAAAGAGTAATATCACTTAGAATTTTCAAAAATGAACGATACCTCATACTGTTACCGTATGGTGTATTATAATAAATCACTTATATGGCCATCATATCGTGTACCATGTGACAGTTTAAATTAATTTTGTTAAAGCTTATCCTCAATTTATATCCCTTTTAAAAGCAACATTTAACTCTTTATAGATTAGTTTATCGAATAAGAATTAGGTATTAATAAAGGTGTTTATAACTTTATTGTAGAAAATCGGATTATAAATTAAGCAATTAAGACAAATCCCCTTTATCTAGTATCTAATAAAGGGACACTTTAATATTTGGATTCCTTAGTTGCTAATTGTATATGACGGCATATTAGTTGTGACGTTTTAAAGTCAAGATATTTTAACCCATTTGGAACCTTAGGGAGATAATTTCAGTGTCCAGCTACGACTTTTTATATTACGCTTTATGTCTGTTTGTTAAAGTTAATGAATTACAGTCTATATACGTCCCACTGTTGAGCACAGCCTCCTCTCATTTGTGAAAGGGTTTTTAGGGCAAGGAAATGTACAACGTGCTGATCCAATACGTGTTGGAGAACTTCACATGTCTTAGAAACATTTTTTCTTTTTTCTATGATATGCAGGTTTCTTCACGATGTTTTCCTTCACCGCTGAGCACGTGGTAAATCAGCACTTAAACATGTAATAAACAATTTCATTGGTGCTGGCGGGGATTGAAACCGGGTTGCTCGTGTACTGTGAAATTTATAGCGAGCGCTTAGCCCTCAAGTTACCACGGCTCGTGTCATCATATATCATGTCTGTTTGGGGATATTATAAACCAAATAATTTTTAATGCTATTCCTATTTGGGTTAGTTCAATCCCTTAAAACTTCATTGCACCAAAATGTACAAAGGAGTACTTAACGCCTTAAGACATTCTCTACCAGTCTATTTATAAGTAAGCGGAGAAAAGTACTAATTTCTGTTTCATTTATTCTAGAGTAAGATTTTACTCAAGAGATTTTGAAAACAAAACAATGTATCAGTTTAATCCTTCACTGGTTCACCCCTTCACCCCCATCCCCACCTTCCCACTACGGAGTTGTTTTTTTTTTTAAATAATTTTAATAAAATTTGGCTTTTGAACAGGGATCATTTTATACTCGAGTACAAACAAATGCACGCTTTCTAGATATCCTGGAATATTATCGTTCATTTTGTCAGATTTTATTGTCACCTGTATGGAATGTACCTGTTTACCTACTATCGACCAAACAGATGTTATTGTAACTCCGTTGTTACTTTTCTCAACAGTGTCGATTTCCCTATTTTTATACACATATTATTATATATTATTTATTTTACATACATAATGTCGTTTAAATTAATTCGATTTATAAACAAATAAATACAAAAGTTAAAACAACCCTCTGTTAGGCAAAAATTTATCTTGTATAATACCCAATTATAGCTAAGATCTTACTAATATATCCAGGGCCAATGAACTAATTTGTTCTCTGAATCATGGATCCGTTCTAGTATAACGCTACTAAATTTTTCACTCACTCAACATGTAATCAAGCGAGACGACTAGACAATCGTTTAGAGGACTGACGCGCTTCAGCTCTACTTATGCCAAATGCTTTTAATTGTTAGTATTAAGTGTTATTTAGATGTAAGAAATTATTAAACACCTTTAAGCACACAATGCCCCACCGAGACGCTGCCGAAATTTTATATCGACTTCAACTTCAAGGGTAATCATACAAAGAAGCATTTCTGACTTTTTTATAGGAATGGGTGACAAACGAGCACACAGTCCACCTGATGTCATCGTTTGCGAATCAAAATGCAGATGCGTTGTCACCTGTGAGGACTAAGGTAGAATGCCTCTTTTCCAGTAAAAAGGGTCTCCGGTTCTCTACACTCACCAAACGAAACATAGCAGTGTTAAGCTGCTATTGAACGCTGGTATTCTGTGAGAGCGTGGTCCTTCCCCGGTCGAGTCAACCCATTCGTGCTACAACTATTCTACTAATATAGCTCCAGCATGGCTCTACCACGTATAAAAAAACTTCTGAACTTCTGACTGACTTCACTGACGTTGTTTTCGCTTGTACTTTTTAACAGTCTGTCCTACGGTCCACTGTTTGACTTAAGCTCTTCCTATGGTAGGAAGTATTTGTCACAATTTCCAAACTTCACAGAATCACAGAAAACAGGTTCGTAGTACCAGATGTCTTACATCTTTGCCGTTGCTGCACACGTTGCATTTGTTGAACCCCACTAACTATTGTAGGCCGCCAGGTGAAACTTTAATATGTCTCCAAAAATAATTTAGTATACGTGATTTAAGACGTAGATAATTTTGTATTTATTGTTATTTTTTTATCAGTATAAGTAACTACTTGACTACTATCCTGACTAAGTGGTGATGCAGCGGATGATGGCAAAACATGTAAGCATAAAAAAACATATTAACTCTTATCGCAAATACACACATACTCGTAATGTTATCGGATGGAAAGAAAGATACTGACATATTATTTTACTCCAATGCAGTACGCATTGTGAATGACGAAGCAAATCTAATAATCATCATTACAGCCTTTCATAAATCCACTGCTGAACATAGGCCTCACCCAAGAAATGCCACAAAGCACGGTCTTGAGCCACCTGCATCAATCGAATTCCTGCATGTCTTACCTGCTGGTCACTCCATCTAGGGGGGTCACCCTACAATTCACCTACCGATATGAGGCTACTACTCACGATACTTTTTTACCCATCGGTTGTCGTTTTTTCGAGCTATATGGCACTTAATAATCCGTTTGGCTTTGTCGATTACTCTTGTTCTACTGTGGTAATTTCTAAGTTTATCACGCAGAGAAAGTCCGCGCATAGACATCTCCATAGCTTGCTGAGCGACCTTGAGCTTCTTCATAAGGCCAGGAGTGAAGGATCACGTCTCTGATCCATAGGTCATCACTGGCAACATGTACTGGTTGTACCATCTCGTTTTCAACTTTTCAGGTATACCTGTTGAGATGTGTCGTAACTTCCCGAACGCTACCCAGCCGAGTGGAATCCGTCGATTGACCTTTCAGTCGAATTGGGACTAACCTAGTCGAAAAATTTGTCCCACGTAAACATATTCGTCAACAACTGCCGACACAGGTGTGACAAGAATTTTACACATGGTCTTTGTATTGTAAATGTTATTCTTAAGACCTATCCGTTGGGAGTTACTATTGACGTTATTGAGCATAGCGTTAACGTCCTCCAGCAATTCTGTCATAAGGACTATATCGTCGGCAAATTGAAGGTGAGTGATGAAATAAATGATGAGTGATGTACTAGCCATTGATATTAATACCGTATCCTTTCCAGTCCAGTAGTTTAAAAACGTCTCCCAATGCAGCGGTGAAGAGTTTCGGGAATATAATTTCATCTTATTTTCCACGTCTCTGCAATTGGATAGATTTCGTACTCTGGTTCTGTACTTGGATAGCCATCGTAGCCCTACTTTACAAACACTTCAGCACTTCGATATACTGTCAGTCAACTTGGCATCGCCGAAGCGATTGGGAGCACCGCCCAAATTTCAACGGAATCAAAGGCTTTCTCATAGTTCACATACGCAAGACATAGTGGCAAATAGTACTCCTCGGTCTTCTGTAAAATTTGCCGAAAGGTATGTGATGTATGGTGCTAAAGCATTTTCGGAAACCGGCTTGTTCGGGAGGCTGAAAGTCGTCGAGTCTGCGTGCGAGATAATTTGTAATGACTCTCGAAAACAGCACGTAGACGCGGCACAGAAGGGAAATCGGTCTGTAGTTCTTTAAGAAAGCATTGTCGCCTTTCTTGAAGAACAAGACCACCGTACTTCTGCTCCACGCCTCCGGTGTAGTCCATGGACGGCGGAACTAAAGAGCTTCTGAAGGACTTCAAGTACAGGTTTTACATTCGCTTTCAGAAGCTTCGCTGTAATTCCATTCTTGCCCGGGGACTTGCCGTTTTTAAGGTGCTGGAGAGTCATTCTAATCTCGCTTAGACTGACGTCCGGAATATCATCGGAATAGTGTGGGATAAGAGTTGCTCTTGGATCATTACTCACACTTACGTGTGGCTCTAACGATGATGTGTACATGTGCCCATAGAACCTCTCAACTTCACTAAAAATCTGAGGTGTCTCGGAAACAATTCTGCCACACTCGGTCTTCAGCTTCTACAGTAGCCTCTTTCTGGCAGATAGATCTCTGGCAATGACTTTGTAGCCCTGGTTCCGCTCGATTGCTTCTTCAATACGAGCTGTATTTAGGGCAGGTTCCACGAGCTTTTCGTTCATATTTTCCACTGCATTGTAATCTTCAAGGTACAGAAAACGATTTTGTAACTTGAGCTGAAGGTTTTTGGGATTTTGGTACTTCATTAGATGAGACTTCTCTAACTTAACGTTTAGGTCCAGTGTGCCTCTTACCATATGGTGATCGCTGCCGGTTTTCACCCTCTCGATTCAGTAATCTGTATACATAATATCAGTATACATCATGTCGTCCTCATAATGAAGTCAATCTTATTTTTTGCAGAACCAACCAACCAACGGATCCCGACCAGGTCCACTTCCTGTGGAGCCACTTCTGGAAGAAAGAGTTCATCATAAAGAGTCTCTCTTTCTCCATGAAGTCGGCCAGCTGCTGGCCCCTTGGGTTCCGTTGCCTATTCCAAATTTCCTTGTCTTCTCATCTTTCTCTATTGTGCCCAGTTTTGCGTTGTTCTCCGTATAGTGGCAGGCAAGGATATCCACTACCCCATATCTCTCCGTGGGTTTCATAAGAGGCGACAGGGGGAAACTGAGGCAGAAGATGGGCAGCAGTATCTTTCTGATAACATCTTACTTACTTATCGTCACGCACAATCCCTGACGGGGTAGCCAGAGAGAACAGATCGCCAAGTGTCACGATCCTTACATACCTCTTTCGCTTCTTTCAGATTCATCATCTTCTTCATACATGCACGTCTAGGTATCCGAGTACTCTTGACCCTCCCCTCTTCGAGCAATTTGCTCACATGGTCTTCGAAAGTTAGTCTCGGTCTACCTCGACACCTTTTAATATTAACTTTCGCGCTATATATTTTCTTCACCATTCGGTCTTCACTCATTCGCTCAACGTGCCCAAACCATCGAAGCACGCCCTTATCAATTTTTGTGATAAGGTCATCTTTCAAACCTGCCATATTGCGAATCTCTTCGTTTCGCTTTCGGTCAGCCATGGTGACGCCGCACATTTTACGAAGAGATCGCATCTCCACTGCATTCAACTTGCTTTTATGCTTCTTCTGGCATACCCAGGTTTCGCTGCCATATAACAAAGTCGGTACCAACACTGCGTTATGTATTGCAAGGCGTGCACTCTTCACTACGCCTTGCCTTTTGACTAACGCAGTCAGGGCACCATTGACTTTGTTCCCGGCAGCGACACGCCTGTCCACATCTAAATCACATCTTCCATCCCGGCTAAAAGCACTCCCCAAGTATACAATTTCATTTACCTGTTCTAGACATTCCTGATTTACCCATATTTCACACTTCGTTCTCTCTTCGTCCCTTTCAAATACCAGAACCTTAGTTTTATTACCATTCAAACGGAGACCTTTAATTTCACATTCCTCTTTCATACACGTGACTAATGCCTGCAGTTCTGCCTCTGATGGTGCAATAAGCACTGCATCATCAGCATACAGCAGACAATTTACTTTAATGTCACCCAATTTCACACCCAAACAGCTATCTTTCAGTTTCTGTAAACAGCTGTTGAGATACAGTATGAACAGCCAGGAAGACATGACACAACCCTGTTTTACGCCCGTTTGGACGCTAAACATGGGTGACAGGTCATGCCCTACCCGCACACAGGCTTTACAGTCACAGTAAAGTGACTGCACAGCCCTTAGCAATCGACCATCCACACCATACCCCGGCAACAGTTCCCACATTTTCTTCCTTACAACCTTATCAAATGCTTTCTCAAGATCCACAAAAGCACAGAAAATCCTCTGGTTAGCAGCCAGAAGCTTTTCCGTGATCATGCGGAGAGAAAACATTTGATCCGTGCATCCTCTTCCAGGTCTAAATCCGCATTGTGCCTCCCATAGAAATCTTTCCGATTTCTCTTGCATCCTACGTGTCAAAACCTTCGAATAAACTTTACTTGCTAAACTGGTCAAGCTGATCGCCCGATAGCACCCGCAGTCAAAATGTGAACCTTTACCTTTATATAAAGGCACAATGACTGCGGATCGCCAATCATCCGGGACATCCCCCGTCCGCCAGCACAAATTGCACAGCAGATGAAAGCTGTCCCAGACGCGAGGCCCACCATACTTGACCATTTCAGCAGTAACTCTGTCTAGTCCCGCAGCCTTACCAGATTTCAAACTTCGAATCGCACGTTCAATCTCTTTCATACTGATGACCTCAGTGTCATCGAGGTCCGGGTCTGGCGTACCAGTCTCGACGTCATCCCCGGATCCCTCACTAAGATCATCACACGCATATATTTCTCTATAAAATTCGCTCCATCGCTGCATGACGTCCGATTTTTCTGAGAGGACGTCATTAGTCTTTCTGATAACATCAAAATAACAATAAAAAAGCTGTGGTTGCCAACCCGCTTACTAAGCCTGCCATCTATGGAAATATATCCTCTATGAATAAAGTTACGAATAGACGGCTCCCAGTCCCCGATAGCTCTGCTATTTCTGGCTACTGTGGTAACCATGGTAACGGCGGGGCAGTGGATGCTAAGAAACTCCGGTGGAGGTTCGGTTGCCACCTAAGACAATTTGACCTGGCAACATATAACGCACGCAATCTGAGGACTGACGAAAAGATCCTGGGTCTAGAAGCCTGAAGAAAGGGAGAGGACACGGTAATTCTTGAATCTGGCAACTTGTTAACTTGTCCTATCACCAGGAAGGCGACCATCTGTCCCAAGGAGTTGTCGGATTTATCGTCCACAAGTCTCTCGTTAACGACGTTGAAATATTGGGAGTGTGTCGACGGGAGTTGCGAATCTTATACTCAGAATCACCAATTGTATTCGCTGAAGAACATACAGGTTTACGCACCAACCTCAGCATATCCCGATGAGAAGGTGGACGAAATTTATAAGGATATTTCTTAAGCCATGCAATCTTACTAAACCCACTTTACGGTGTTAATGGGAGACTTCAACGCAAAATCTGATAATACTTACTGATAATTATAATTTTATTAAGTACATAAAGAAATTGCGATATCGTCTCAGCAAACTGAAGCAGTTAGCTGAAGTAGCAGTAGGTGCTAGTATATCTTGGAGAACCCATGAGGTAGAAAGATTTTCAAGTGACAGTCACTAACTAGCTAGTGCGATGTTGTTTAACCTTCCACTAGATGTATTAACAACCTGATGAAATATGCTAGGAGTTGATCTTTCGATTTTAAGCATGTTTAATGTATTCAGCAGATCGATGAGAACTGTGTGTTATAGCAATATATATATTATATATAATATAAATGTAATATAATATATTACGTAGTTAATTATTATTTTTCTTTTGCTTTATTCTATATTGCTACACCTACGTCAAATTTTCATCACTCCATGGGTTGACTCGTAGAAAATGCTTCAAGGCATTAAGGCCGGCTTTTAAATTATTTTATATCATCATCATCACCATTACAGCCCTTCACAAGTCCACTGCTGAACATAGGCCTCCCCCAAGGAATGCCACAAAACACGGTCCTGAGCCACCTGCATCGATCGACTTCCTGCATATCTTACCAGGTCGTCACTCCATCTAGTGGGGGGACACCCTACACTTCGTCCGCCGGTACAAGCTCCCACTCGAGAACCTTTCTTCCCCATCGGTTGTCGGTTCTTCGAGCTATATGGCCGGCGAATTGCAACTTCAGCTTACTAATCCGTTGGGCTATGTCGGTCACTCTGGTTCTACTGCGGATATCCTCATTTCTAAGTTTATCATGCAGAGAAACTCCGAGCATAGCCCTCTCTTCGCTCGCTGAGCGATCTTGAGCTTCCTCATCCGGCCAGCAGTGGAGGACCACGTCTCAGCCCCATATGTCATCACTGGCAACTTAACAATTATTTTATATTAAGGAATGCAATAAAGAATATATAGATTAATATAATATGTACAAATAAAACAACAAAAAGTACTTTTTCGTGAGTTGTCGTAGTGCATAGGCGTGGTGCTAGTATTGGAGCCAAGCGTCGACACCATTCCGTACTATAAATGACACTTTTAGTATTTTACCTTTTTCTCTATTGTCATTTACTAAATAATCCGAAGTGAAGCAAAACATCGCAAGTAGTATAATCAGATTTTCCTACATTTCCAACAGATCAGTAAACTGAAGTGGCAGTGGACCGCCCATATGACTCCTAAATCTGAGAAATATTGGGAAAGGGAGGTTCCCGAGCGGTGGCCTCAAGCCACTATGTGCCGCACGATATGAAAAGACAATAGACGACCAGGCCCTTGCTCGGCTGCAATTTATGGGAAAGACCCATATTTTGTTATCTACTAGTTTGAAAAGAATTGCTACTTCTCGGTAAATTCAAAATATAACTGTCGTGAGTTATAAAAATTAAATTATTTATTTTATGTTACATAATATTATGTAACTATATTAATTTAATACCATGTGTTCATAACTTAATATTTGCATCTCTCTTACCGATTAATTACCTTCTAATTTATAATTCTAAATCTTTAATTCATATGTGTTTAAATCAATTAAAGATAATCTTTTCTTATATAACCTTAAAAATAGACCATATGTGGTTACCTTCTATATACTTGAATATTAGCTTCGTCGAATTAAAATTTCCCCTTGTTCGAAAAAAATATTCTTCGGTGCACTCAGCTGCAACAATTGATCGTAACTGAAGCACTTTTGATAGAGATACATTGTTAGTGCGCTGAAAATCTCATTTGGCTTCGGAAATAGGATTATAAATCTTTGCGGCAAATATATATTTTTTAATTATTTATGATGTCGAAATCATTTAAATGGTCCAATTATATCTAAATTATGCAAGAAGTAAATTTAAGGTGCACATGACGGCTGCTTGGCTTAATAATATACCCTATGAGGCAATCTATGAGAAAGGCCTAGGTTCAGCCGTGGATTTTCGATGGATAGGCTGCAACAAATGAATTAATGAATGCATTTTTTGTGTGGTGTTAAACACACATTGTTGTTATAAAGTATTCTTAAAATAATATAGTTATAAATGTACCTATAGTTCTTTTTAACATGCTTTTATTAGCTTCACGTGTATGTATCTATCTTTTTAAATTAACGGAATATTTAATGTAATTTTCACCAACTTGTGGACGGCCACTTTTTTAAATTTATTCTTAGAAAGAGTGTTACACTATTTACATTTTAAATTTTACCAAACTGTTAGCCAGTTTGTCGGCAATAAGATCGATTTGTAAGGTCTTGTGGAAGACCTTAAATTTTGCATTCGTTTTGAGGACCGACTATAATACTAACACTAGGACATTTCTCTCTATAATAATCACCGCTCTTAATCAATGCGTTTTTTTAAGTTTTATTAAATTTTAATTGGTAATATTTTTTCCTGTATCATAAAGACAATTTACGTACATTAATTACAAAAGGACAAACATTTAGACCCTTAAAACTATTAGAAAGGCCATACAAATACTTCTTCCGTGGGGGGTTTGAATCTTATTGCCAGGCCACTGCGCCACTGCACCGCCAAACCCCAAACGAGCCGTCACACCATACGCATACATTTTTGTGCGTGGTAGAGCCACGCGGCAGCTATATTAATAGCACAGTTGTAGCACGAATGGGTCGGCTCGACCAGGGAAGGACCACGCTCTCACAAAATACCATCATAAAATAGCAGCTTAATGCTGCTGTGTTTCGTATGGTGACTGTAGAGAACCGGAGACCCATTTTACTGGAAAAGAGGCATTCTATCTTAGTCCTCACGGCTGACAACGTATCTGCATTTTAATTCACAAACGAAGATAGATGTGGATGTCTATCGGCCACAGCAGCCACTTACCATTAGGTGGATTGTGCGCTCGTTTGTCACCCTTATTTTTTTAAAAAATAGCGTCTTACTATTATTATTATTCTCGGTATTCCGAGACAAATTCGTGCTTAAACCAACGACATAAAAATTTGAACTTAGGCGATAAAAAAAGTATAACATCGCCTCCAGGTCCTTCAAAAGAGTTATTGCCAAGGCAAAGTCAGCGCACATAGGCAGAATTGGCGAGAAACTAGTTCGCCTTCCTTCGGGAACCCGTGAATTCTGGTCTCTCGCCAAAGCTGTCCAAGGGAATTTCTGTAAGCCATCACTACCATCTCTGCACAGGGAGGACTACTGACATCCAGAAGTCGAGTGGGCCTGACGGAATCCCCCCAATTGTGCTGAGGACGTGCGCTCCGGAGTTGGCACCGGTCCTAACGTGTCTTTTCCGGTACTCCTACTCCCAAGGCGTAGTCCCGAATTCATGGAAGACAGATTTTGTCCACCCGATCCCTAAAAAAGGCGACCGCTCAGACCCGTACAACTATAGGCCTATCGCGATCACCTCTTTGTTCTCCAAAATAATGGAATCCATTATTAACTGCCAGCTCATCCGGTACCTTGAGGATCACCAGCTGATTAGTGACCGCCAATACGGTTTTCGTCGGGGTCGATCAGTTGGTGATCTTCTGGTCTACCTGACCCATAGATGGTCAGAGGCAGTAAAGTCCAAGTGGGAGGCGTTGGCCGTTAGTCTGGACATTGCGAAGGCCATCGATCGGGTTTGGCACAAAGCGCTTCGTAAATAGACCTTTCCGCCATCTAAAAAAAAGTTCGCGATACCATAGGCCTATTTTTATGCATGTATAAGGTGTTTTCTGACAATAAAATATGGAAAATTGAAAAGTGATTTATGCGTGTTATTGTGAGGTAATAACACTCCTAAATCAGAATATGCAATATTAATCCTTACGAACGAAAGTTATAATAAATAAAATATAAAAGTTATAATAGATAAAATTTACTCTTTATAGCTTGTTATTTGGACACATAGTTTAAGAGATAATGAATAATTACCATAATTCAATACTTGGCTAGGCGTACCATCGACGCCTAGCCCTATTAGAATCGAGAAAAACTAGCAGGGAACGAGGTGTCAGGTTGCGCAGCTCAGACGAGCGATATACCGCCGAAACCGCAAGCACAGCTAGTACAGTATAGAGTGTTTCCTATTACCTCGTTCTCCTCTGTGTGCGATGCTTTAAAGATGATTAATATAACTTTTAACTGTTAAAATAAAAAAATACTAATATATAAAAAATATAAAATAATTTTTTTAACTATATTCGAGCCTAAATATTTACTATTATTTAACTTCAATAATTTCGTAAGAAAATGGATACCTACGCAGAGAAATAAAGGAAGTATGTACAATGTTAATTTTATTGAATGGTTAAAAGCTGATTTATTCTGAGCGTTAAACAGAAACAACATTAACACGTAATCAATTAGATGTAAAGTTTTAAGGGCGATCGGTAATGTAATGCGAACACATAAACTGTGATAATAGATGCCTTCGCTCATGAAATTAATTTTGTTACTTCAGTAATTTAACACAGTTTTTTTTTCCTCGAAGGGGAGGCAAATGAACCGGCACCCATAAACAATTGCAACACTGGCGGAATTACAGGTGGGTTGCCGGGTAACAAAGGAGTCGTTTCTTGAAGGCGCCTAAGTCGTATCTGTCCGGAAAAATTGTGGTAAACGATTCCACAAAGAAGTCGTGCGAGTTAGAAAATTCCTAGTAAAGAACTAATTTTGGCGGTGTGATGGCGGTGTTAGAAAATAAATCACCCCATAGCGTCCCTTGTTTGTCTGCAACCAGCGGAAATGCCATAAAAATATGATATTTCTGATAGATAGAATCATCTTGTTGAACCGTACATTAAACACTTAGGCCCGTATTAATAAACGTTACTCAGCTCAAGTACATGCACTTGAGTACAATCTTGAGGCTATGATCTTATTAATTAACATATCTCAAGATACGGTTTAGGTTTACGATATCAGCTGATTGCCACACTGATTAATAAACGAAACTCGACTCTCAAGTGTGTGTACTTGAGTGCAAGTCCCAGAACAGTATTTCTAAGTATAGCGTTTTGAAATACTGTTTTTATGTGTTTATAAATTAGCACCGATATTGAGATGCTGATATCGTAATGAGGGCGTATCAAATGATTACTAACTTGAGTTCGTCGTTGAGTAAGGTTTATTAATACGGGTCTTAGACCGACGACGGGCAGAAGCGTCAAAGTTGAGATATTTCAGGAACTGCGATCGTCATGTGGTGGACTATCTCAGTGCCTGCACTTATGTGTTCGGTCCGAAGAGTAAAGTGAGCCAGTATAACTAGATGTTGTGAGACTGTCCAACACAGTTCTCAGAGGTGACAACGCATCTGTAGTCTTCTTTGCTTGAAGTTGGTTGCAGGTTTCCATGTACTGCATTCCACTTATCATCAGGTAGTCTGAGACTTTGTTTATATTTTCAGTTTTATTAAAAAAAACATAGTATTTTAAATTAGAGTCATTAAAGTAACCAATAACAAAGGTGTAGTTTAGTGCCCACAGTGTGTGCTTACTGACCTGTATCTCGAAATTGAATAATTTAGGCTAATATTTATGAAAACATACATTGTTTTTAACTGTTATAAGCCATGCTTGAATTGTGTCCCACCTGACATTAAGTGATGATGTAGCCCAAGACGGTACAATACTCGAGATGGATTTAGCTCATCAAAAAGAGCCTATTCACTTTTGGCTTATAGGCACCCACATCGTAGTCTGATGGAGCGACATATGCAAGCAAATCGTTTCTGTTCTTTGCTGTACACATTTTAGTTTGTCATTTTGTGAATCTGTAAAAATTGTTTAGAATCTCTATATCTTTCCCTAAATAACTAAAGGTCTGTAAACCATACAAAATAATACACTCTAAACCATATTACGTAAATAACGCATATGTAAATAGTTGATAGCATTTATTTTTAAAACTGAATGGTGTTTATGTTGAAATCATGTTAACGCTAATGTGTGATAAAATTATATCAAATAATTATTATTACAAAGTCAAAAAGTCAAAGTGAAAATGTATTCATGTCATCATCATCAACAGTACAGCCATTCACAAGTCCACTGCTGAACATAGACAAGAAATGCCACAAAGAACGGTCGTACCTTATCAATCTAGGCTTTTATGAATTTCAAAAATATTTTAACACAGAAAACAAGAGATAAGAAATAAGATATCATATTTTCGTTTTGTGTGTGACCTTGAACTTGAAATTTCAAAAGAAAAAGGTACAGCATTAAGTAAATAAATTGTGACATTAGGTCCTGTCTCTTTGAATGGTTATTACAAAACAGATAAAATAATGTCCATACCTTAAGTTCATTGCGACATCAATAAAACATTTTCGGCAATAACACTATGAACTATTTGATAGAAGTCTTTTTCTGCTTAGAACTTCTTATAGGTTGGTACCGTCCTCAACCACCGGCATAAATTACCGACACAACACGCGGTGAGTCAGTTGGTAGTAATCTTAGTCAGTTGATTTCTAAAAAACATAATTATGATATCTAAATTCAAATTTGAATCCGTTTGCAGATATCCATTTTCTTCCTAGGAGTCCGCCTGCATAGGTACTTCCCTCTTGCCTATTTTTTTTCACCAAACTGTAGTGCTGACAGCAGTATACGCACTGCTATCATACTAACTTACCTAGATAAATTCCTAAGTAGAAAAGGTTCGTCCTATAAGCTAGTATACAATGTATAAAAAAACAAAAAAAAAGAAAGAAAAAATATTATGTAGCATTACATTTTAGCAATTTGCTCACAATAATAGCATATTATTTTAAATTTGGTAAATGGTTATTAAAAAGTTAGCTAACTCAGCATATTCTATGAACTGACGGTACAATTAACTTAGAGCACTTCGGCGCTGCTTTTCCGTGGGTGTCAGTTTAGGTGTTTCCCTGACCAAATAACCTTGAGCATTCGTTCCCTCTTTAGTCGTATGCCGCTTTATCATAGAATTTACACAATTTTTGGAATTCATCATCATCATTACAGCCCTTCACAAATCCACTGCTGAACATAGGCCTCCCCCAAATAATGCCACAAAGCACGGTCCTGAGCCACCTGCATCCATCGACTTCCTGCATATCTTACCAGGTCGTCACTCCATCTAGTGGAGGACGCCATACACTTCACCTGCCAGCAAGAGGCTGCTACTCGAAAACCGTTTTTCCCCATCGGTTGTCGGTTCTTCGAGCTATATGGCCGGCCCATTGCCACTTCAGCTTACTAATCCGTTGGGCTATGTCGGTCACTGGTTCTTCTGCGGATATCCTAATTTCTAAGTGTATCACGCAGAGAAACTTCGTACAAAACCTGCTTAAAGTTCAAAAACTTTAACAAACTATGATTGTCTAAAAAGAGTTATTATAATATTAAGGAATTTATGGATAATAATAAACCCTAGGAATGAGCTGATCATTACCAAGCTATTTCTAATTTGTTTTGTGTTGTTAATTGTGTTACATACATGATTGTAAGTGTATTACATGCGTGGGCGAAATGGGCCCTACGCTACGGCCTCGCAAATAAACATTTGAAATCAACAAAATTCACTGCTTATTCAGTTAATCTGTTAGCAACTATTTCTTGGTAGTGACCGACCGAAGGTTCGGTTTCGGTTTCGGCTGCGGCAAGTTTCGGCAAAAAAAATCTAGTTTCGGTAATAGTTCCGGTTTCGGCAAAAAATCTGCCGAATATTCGGCGGCGCCGAAACTCAGTGTTCTTGGATTATCGTGCGTCATTCGGATGAGTTCGTGACTCGTGTATTATTCATAATTATACAGAAACAGAAACTTTTTTATTCAATATAGATTATAAATAATACTTATTGAAAGTCACTCTTTTGTTTAATTACCACTGGTTCGAAAAAAAACCTCTATCCTTGGAAGACCCAGCAAGAAACCCAGCGGGACTTTTTTTTAAATAACATCTTACAATCAGAAGCGTAGCGTGGATTAATATAAACTTGGGCGAAGTTGCATCAGCGAGGCCCCTTTTCTTTCATTCCCAGGATTTTAACCAAGTTATCCTACCAAACATGGTTTAACACGACATACGTGGGGCACACTGAAATGATCGGGAATAAGAAAAACCACATGCACGGTATAGCTAAATTGTATTTTATTGTTTTTCGAAGTATTCTCCGTTCAACTTAATGCACTGTTCCATTCGTGCAAACCAATCATTAAAACAATAATTCCAGTCTGAAGTTAATGTTGACAAAATGGCTGATTTGTACGCTTTCACAGCTGCTTCGGGGTCTTCAAACTGTTGACAGCGTAATAAATTTTTCATTCTAGGGACATTGATTTATTCATACGAACCTGAAAGAAAACCTCAGTCAGCAGTTTGGGTCTTCGAAGACCAGGTCCAACCAACGAAGTTTCAAAGAAAATGGTAATGCTACAATTGTCTCAAAAAGGGGGCATATTGCTACAATTTCTTTACAGGAACGTAGAATGGTTACCGCTGAGTGGTATATCATGGTTTATTTGCCAGAAATTATAGCCGAACTCCGAAAAAATAACCCGAAACGTCGCATCATCTTACATCACGATAATGCTGGCTCCCATACGGCTTGGAAGACAAATTATTTTTTGAAGAAGGAAAACGTTAGAGCTGATGAGCGATCCTCCGTACAGTCCTGACCTGAGCCCAAACGATTTCTTTACATTCCCTAGAATGAAAGATTTATTACGCTGTCAACGGTTTGAAGACCCCGAAGCAGCTGTGAAAGCGTACAAATCAGCCATTTTGTCAACATTAACTTCAGACTGGAATTATTGTTTTAATGATTGGTTTGCACGAATGGAACAGTGCATTAAGTTGAACGGAGAATACTTCGAAAAACAATAAAATACAATTTAGCTATACCGTGAATGTGGTTTTTCTTATTCCCGATCATTTCAGTGTGCCCCACGTATGTCGTGTTAAACCATGTTTGGTAGGATAACTTGGTTAAAATCCTGGGAATGAAAGAAAAGGGGCATCGCTGATGCAACTTCGCCCAAGTTTATATTAATCCACGCTACGCTTCTGATTGTAAGATGTTATTTAAAAAAAAGTCCCGCTGGGTTTCTTGCTGGGTCTTCCAAGGATATAGGTTTTTTTTTTCGAACCAGTGGTAATTAAACAAAAGAGTGACTTTCAATAAGTATTATTTATAATCTATATTGAATAAAAAAGTTGCTGTTTCTGTATAATTATGAATAATACACGAGTCACGAACTCATCCGAATGACGCACGATAATCCAAGAACACTGAGTTTCGGCGCCGCCGAATATTCGGCAGATTTTTTGCCGAAACCGGAACTATTACCGAAACTAGATTTTTTTTGCCGAAACTTGCCGCAGCCGAAACCGAAACCGAACCTTCGGTCGGTCACTACCAAGAAATAGTTGCTAACAGATTAACTGAATAAGAAGTGAATTTTGTTGATTTCAAATGTTCCTTTTTCAAAAGTGTTTTGAGAAAAAAGGGTTTATTCTATATTTTTTGGTATAGATATCAATGTATTATACATTAATCTTTTGTTCTAAGTGAAATAAAGTCAGTAAAACTTAAAAAAAATATCAACACTATTTGTAGTTTTTATACACGTCATAGTAATGGTCCAATACAGTAGAATATTTGTAACATAAATTGAGACATAAGGAAAAACATGACTACCATTTATTTTTCCTATTGCGTAATATGAGTGGGATATATTGTTTTCGCAGAAACTATATGAACAAAGTTTAGACTTTTTCATATCGTGCCACCATAATATAGATCCCTTAACATGACCACTATTATGATAAAACATTCCCTTTCCGATTTTGCTCAAATGTTTAATTTCAATAATAAAGATATATAGAATAATAAGGTCTAACATTTAAATTTTAAATAATTAAACATTTAGAAAAGTTCTAACATTTTTTTAAAAATTAAATTCTAATGTTTTCTTTCGAGAAGAATAAAAATAATAATTTGGGAAACCTCAATAGGGTATTCAACAGAAAAAAGGGAACCCTTATAGGATCATTGTTTTGTCTGTACATTCGTTCAACCGTCTGCCTAATCATTTGTCCGTGTATATCAAGACCCTTTTCACAGGAACGGATACTGTATACAAAATTACAACATTATAAAGTCTACATTCTCATGGAGTTTTCCAAATCAACACAATCAAATTATACGGCCATTTATATCATATATTTTACTCACAAACTCACTCACCAAAACATTTTAGGTACTTTCCGTTGACCTACAAATTTTTAAGAATGATAAATTTTGACAAAAAGCAAATACGAAAATCGTGGAAAATGATTAATACTTCGATTAAATATTACATTTGCAGTTGGAACCTCACTTTGATGTAGACTGATGTATATAAGAACATATCAAACATATTTTAAACTCCTTTACCTCAAAATTGAATTGCCCGATAATAGGCCATTTCTCTTACTCGCGTACTTCTAAAGTTTAGTCATTAGGCTACTATCACGATTACATTTTATATTTTCTCTTTTTACAGCAGGCACGACAAAACCTATTTCATTGTTCAAATTGTGTTTCAAAGTAATCAGTCTTTTAAATCGGATTAGGGAAATCCCCGACATGTAACATCGAGGATTTTGATGTTCGGAAATGAAAACTGAAATCGAAATTTTAATTTTCCTTTGTTCTCGGTTACTTCACTTCAGTTGGTTGTAAAGCCTTGTAACAAAAATGACTTTTTGTTACACGGCTTTACACTATCAGTAAGCAATTAAATTCGAAGCCCTTAAATTGATAATTCTACGTAATTGCAACATTAAAAGAGTCGAGCATGAACTAAATGCTCGTCGTTTTTCAACTACGCGTGCAACCTGGATTTCATCCCCACCTTGAATTCAATTTTGATTCGTAATATCTAAAAAAAATATTTCTAAGACATATGAGTCTCAAATGAGGTAGCTAAACACATTCATCTCTGATCATAAAATAACATTATTTCTAGAACGTGAAGAGGTCCGAGGGTACGGACCTCTTTTTGATCTAGAAATAATGTTGAAAAAGGGAGGAAGGTCTGAATAAGGGCTAATAATCTTCCACTCACCAGATGTCCCTACTTGTGACTGAGGTAAAGTTTTTTGTTACACAGTGTCAGTTAATTGAGAAATTAGTTTTAAATAATAGTTTATCATTATCTAGAATATTATATTAATACACTGTCGTGAAGCGACAATTACAAAAAATAACCTAACCTACGAGTAAGAACAACAAAACAACAAAAATAGAACAAGAAAATAATATATTTCAAATTTTTAAAAGATATTTACAATTTTTTATAAAAAAATGAAATATGATGATGGTGATGGGTGACGTGAAACTACAATTAGATAGAAAATAAAAGATAGGAGAATATGGTAGTGGAGCCTGAAGGTCAAAGCGGCACACGCTGTGCTTGGAGTAGGAGTAGGCACACGCTGAGCTTGGAGTTTCTTGGCGGCGGTGGCACGCAGCGCCTGGTCTAGGCACACGCAGCGTCCGGAGCCGGCACACGTAGCGCCTGGAGTAGGTGCTCTCAGCGCCTGAAGCAAGAATTCGCAGCGCCCAAAGGTAGCACGGGCACTAGCAGGTGGAGGCGCAGGCGACGACTCCAGATGAAAGTAAAGGCTTGTAGGATCTCGGAGTAGTGCGGCCCCGCGCTTGAAGTAGACTACGCCGACGACTTCAGGTGTAGATAGAAGTTTGCAGGATCCCGGAGGCTTGCAGGATCTTCTCAACGTCAGCAGCGCCTGGCCTGCAGGATCCCGGGGCAGTGCGGTCCCGGGATAAGGCCTTCAGTAGATGCTTCTCGTTTGAAAACTGAAGCGAGACTCTCAGTATTCACCGATGGTTCGGCTTTTATACCTTTTGAGAGAGAACGGAAAATTATTTAAATTAAAAGGAAATTTTTTGTAAATGACCCAGAGCAAAAGAGTATTTATGTGGAAATATTGAAATAAAATATTAGACCGGTAACGAATTTGAATAAAAATTGCCATGACAACCAAATAAATAACGATTGTCAAATATGTAAATTTTTGGTTTTAGGCTTGTTATTAAGAAACGGCAAGTTTTATGTAAGAAATGAGATATTATTTATATAGGAAAAAATATAGCGCAACAGCGCGCACGACACCCGAAATTGCAGAGTTACGGAGAACTAAATAAAAGATCGAAAAAGGTAAGACTCCATTGACAGCGATTTAAAAGGTGCTGATAGCGTGAAAATACGAAGTGAAAATGATTTGTTATTGTGTAAAAACATTACAGGATCCTATGGAAATAAAGGTGATGCAAAATATGAATGCAGAAAATCAAAAACAGAATGGAAAAATAAATTAAAAATAGTGTAAAATGATATGTAAGTACCATAACACTACAACACAACACAATGCGTCAGTGGTTAGGTTTTTAATTTTTTGCACATTATAACTCTTATTTTAAAAAAGTCATCTTTAAGTTATATTTATAGTTTAGTTTATTAATTTCTTATGTAGTTAATATCAAATATAACTAATAATACAGAAAGTAACCTTAAAGATTACATTTTCCTAAGAAATTATCGTCCCCGCTATAAAATCTGTCAAATATTTTACCTTACTCTAAAGTGACGCCACCCTGGTGGCAGAAAAAGTCGTGGATGCCCTCATTCGATTGTATGTTTTTTACGTAAAGGTAATGTGTTTAAAAAGCAGGGGAAAAAGCAAATGTCTTTTCATCCAATTACAACGTGGGTGTCTTCAAGGCAAGAGTGAATAGGCTTTTGAGTGTTAAGTCAGTTAGCTTTAGCGCCTTCGACTACATCACCATTTATTTCATTAATTTATTTATTCTTTATTGTCACACCTAACAACTAAAGTAACAATGGGCGGACTTAATGCCTGTCGGCATTCTCTCCCAGTCAAACCGTAGCGTGGTGAGCTATTGTGGCAGGTGGATACTTACTTTACTTTACTATATTTATTTTCTACTAGTTGTTCCCCGCCTCTTCACCTGCGTGGTTTTTTTTTGCGCGGAACCCTAAAATATAAGTAGCCTTTGTTGTTTCTTATAACATTAGCTATCTACTTGTGAAAGTCCCATCAAAATCGGTTCATAGTTTTTTCGTGATGCGTGATCACACAGACGCCGTGTTAGATTTTTATTATAGTAAATAGATAGATAGATGGTAGATTATATTTTGGCCAATTTACACAATATCTTTATTAATTATATCTTATGAGTTATTTTAATGTATGAGCTATATTATTGTAGTTTCATTAAAATCCATTCAGTAGTTTTTGCGTGAAAGAGCAACAAACATCCATACATGTTCATAAACTTTCACGTTTATTACGAGTATATTAGTAGGAAGAAGGATAGTAGAGATGAAGGATTCTAAACCAATACTTGACTAGGTGGAACAGTAGTCACGAACTGGCTTAGAATAGTTTGAAAAATATTTTTGTTACTTTTTAGTAAATTTGTAATATTCTGTATTCGATATATACAACGGGCTAATAAGCGTTCTATAAGCTATTATGTAGAACCGCACCTAAGTACTTATTAAAGAGGGCAAGTTTACAATTTTATACGCTTCTTAAGTTTGACGATGTATAAACTTATTAGTACTATAAGGACTAAAAACCCTTTTTATGTCCTCTATTCACTTCTATTTACTCGAGTGGTACTTGAAAGTAAATGCTTGTAGATGAAAAAACATATTTATAGACTTCAGTTTGCTGCTCTTTGGGAGGATAATGCTACTACATGCGGAAAGATAGACTAGATATAATTTTAAAAGTTATTGTATTCATGATAGTCTGGGACTTATTAAGTCCAAGGTTTATGTGGGACTTGTAACGAAAAAATGCGCCAGATGTGTCATTTGTCTATCATGAACTATATGGCGACAAATGAGATACTGGGTTTGTTATCTGGAAGATGCTACCTTCTCTGATTTAGTATTCCTCTGTCACTACTTACGACACCCATTGGACGTTATGCAACTTACCTTATATACTAACTTTTTTTTATATATGATAAGGGTGACAAACGAGCACACAGTCCACCTGATGGTAAGTGGTTGCTGCGGCCCATAGAGATCTACATCTATCCTCTATTACAATTCAAAATGTAGATGCGTTGTCACCCGTGAGGACTAAGATGGAATGCCTCATTTCCAGTAAAAAGGGCCTCCGGCTACCTGCACTCACCAAGCGAAACGCAGAGGTAAACCTCTACTTCACGCTGGTATTCAGTGAGGTCGTGGTACCACCCCGGTTCGAGCCGGCCCATCCGTGCGACACCAAAAGCTGCCGCGTGGCTCTACCACTGTTAAAACTTGTACCGTTTAAGCATTTTTCCAAATGTTTAGCCACTACACTACCGAGCTTTTTAATTTTCTGATTAAAATAACATATCATTATTATTTTCTTATATGACAGCTCGGTAGTGCCCGAGACTTCTTAGAAGTTCTTGCTTTTGCGAACCGGTGTTGATTTTGACCTCCATAAGAGTTCTAAACATGTCATAAGAGTTCTAAACATGTCTAAATTAAATAAAAAGTTTTGAGTTTGTCTTTGGTTTGGACTTTGATTTGTTGAAGTAGATTTAAAACCCTTTTTTATAATACTGTAATAAACTACAATTGGTGTTTACACTGTCCAAATAAATTTTATTTTGAATCGGTCCCTCGTGCACTAGCGATGAACTCAATTAAGGCGACTAAATAGTTACAATGTTTCCTTTTTCGGTTTTATTAATACTACAAGAACTCAAGAGATTCTGTGTTAGATTTATAATTCATTTTAATAAAATTTTAATTTAAACGCTTATTAAAGGTTTCCAAATTAAGTTTTTGTTTATAGCTCAATTTTGCAAAGCAACTAACTCAGGATCTTGTTTTATTAAAACACAAGTAAAAGGCCAGTTACGTGGGCTAAGCCCACTCAGGACATGTTTTCTTTAAAATCACTGGTCAAAGACCTTTAGACTGATATAAAATAATAAGCAAAAAGTCCAAAGTCCAAAAGTCGCATCTCAGCCACTCAGCTGTCATTGTCAATTATGTTTAGATTCTTTGCAAAGCAACTGTGTACTTAAAATATAACATATAATATAACAAAGGTTTTCGAGTAAGTGTAGTGTAAGGTTGGTAGGTAGAAGGTAGAAGGCCTCTAGATGAAGTGGCGATCCGCTAAGAGGTGCAAGAAGTTCATGGATGGATGTGGCTCAGGATCCTTTTTTCTGACAATATTATTTGGGGAAGATCTGACTAAGTTTACCTGTGGACTTAGGAAGGCTAATAAGTGTAATCCTTTTTTTACAGCTAGCAAGTATTTAATGGTTTATTTATACGGCTTGTTCATGGATGTAAGGGAGTAAATGCTATATATAATTTTACCAAATTCACTTGCACCCGTTACAGCCTGCTGATTATCTCTGGCAACTGACTAAAGCAAAAGCTAAAGTTTTGCTGATTATCACTAAGGCCATGAGTGCAGCAGCACCAGCGCGAGAGTATCGGCCTATAATAATAAAGAGAACGATCTGCTAAGTAATGCATTCCAAGTGACGCTTTCTTTAAATGGCCCATGTCCAGCAGTGAGCAATGCTGTTTATGTGAATTAGAATTTTTGCTGTTTTAGCCGACTTCAAAAACAGGAGGCAATTCTTACTCGCCTGTGATCTTTTTAAATGTGTGTTTTTTTACAGAAGAGAGGGCAATCGAACATGCGGCTCAACTGTTGGTAAGCGATTATCGCCGCCCATGAACAACTGCCACACCAGGGGAACTGCAGGTGTGCTGCCGGCATTTTAGAAAGGAGTAAGTTCTTTTCTTGAAGGTCCATAAGTCGTATAGTACCGGCGCTAGTGTAAGGGGTATTCATCAGTTGTGAACCGATTTTAAAAATTATTTTTTTATATAATAGATTATATATTTATATTTAGTGTGATCCCTTATAAATTTGAAGAACAAAATTCCTCCTTCAAAGGTGAAAAATAGAGAATGAAATTTTTAATATAACTATTTAGACGACATTTGAAGTTGTGTTATTTCTTGAAAAAATTAGACATTTAATAAGATGTACAAACCGATTTCAAAGAACTAATAAGAATAAAATAGTTTCAGGGCTATATTACTTGCGACATCTAAAACATAGCAAAAATATTTTTTTTAATTATTTGAAGCCGGTTTTTACTTTTAATTAAGTCTTATTTTACAATATTTATAAAATCAATAGTTGAGGTAATTTAAAATCATTTTATTTTATTTCATTTTTAATTTTTACCTTCTACTTTTTAACACTGTATATTTTAAAAAAAAAATCGAAAAATGATTGCAGATTACACCAGTCGAGTGTACTAACTAGCTAGACTGCTCCTAAAGCAAAATGATTGAAATCGTTACTTCAAAAACCGGAGCAGATAGCTTTGACAAAGTAAACGACATGTGTGTGAAGAAAAACAAGTGTGTGAAGGACTTAATAATAAATTCATTAACGAAAAACATTAACAAACTTTTACAAAACGGATCATTTCCAGACTCACTTAAAATAGCCAAAGTAACACCTATTTACAAATCGGGACCAAAAACAGAACCGGGCAACTATCGACCAATTTCCGTTATGTCAGTATTATCAAAAATTCTTGAAAAAGTCTTACATACACGGCTACAAAACTACTTAGACTCTATTGATTTCTTTTTTAAGAGACAGTACGGATTTCGCTCTAAAAGTAATACACTCACAGCTACAATTGATCTCGTAACTAAAATCAAACATAATATTGATCAGAAAAACATCGTATTAGGAGTATTCATTGATTTAAAAAAGGCGTTTGACACCGTAAGTCATAAACTGCTCTTAAAAAAACTGGAAGTCATTGGTATTACTGGCATAGCCTTGAAAATGTTTGAGTCTTACCTCACGAATAGATCCCAGATCGTAAAAATAGACAGTAGCAACCAAAGTCCCCCACAACCTATATCCTATGGAGTTCCACAAGGTTCAATCCTGGGTCCTCTACTCTTCTTAGTCTATATTAATAATATGCATGAGTTGGGCTTAAATGGCGATATCACACTTTACGCCGATGACACTTGTCTTTTTTACTTTGGTTCTTCAATTCATAATCTTGTCTCTCAAGCCCAGCACGACCTTGATATTCTTCGCGATTGGTTACAATACAATTTACTAACTATCAACATTTCCAAAACTAGCTACATAATATTTAAAGCAAAAAATAAATCTATACCCAATTACTCACCTCTCAAAATAAATAATATACCATTGCAAGAAAAAACCAATGAAAAATATCTTGGCCTTTATTTGGATACCCATTTAACCTGGAATGTTCACATTAAATATTCAATAACCAAATTAATGTCACTTCACGCCTCCCTCTGGATTAATTTTCGATACATACCACAGAAACTACGTTTCATTATATATATAATGCCCTAGTAAAACCACACCTGTCGTATCTCATAGAGATCTGGGGAAGCGCTGCCAGTACTAGATTAAACAAATTACAAGTCCTACAAAATAGAATAATAAAAATGCTATTCAACTACAATTTCCGAACTTCAACTTCAAAAATTTTCCGAGAAACGAAACTGATGAATATCAAACAATTATACATTTATAACACCTGTATCTTTATTCGTAAATCCATGAACAAGAAGATACGCACGGATCTGCAATTCACCAAGGGGAAAAAAGTTGGGCGCATCTGCACTCGACGCGCGAGCTTCATCGTTTTGCCTAAGACTCGAACAAAGTACGGCCAGACCACAATTACATGCGAAGGTGCGCGCCTTTTTAATAAGATACCCTCGGAAATAAAAAATGTAGACTCGTTCAATGTTTTCAAAAAGCGACTAGCAAATCATATAAACACAAATATATCTATCTGAGTGCATTGGACGAGTTTGTTCCTGGTCATGGTTGTACTATGGTGCTAAAATGATAGTGAATCCCAGAATTTGTGAGTGACTGTTATCATTTTATAACTTTTCCTTATTTTTATAGATTTTCCCGTCGATAGCTGTTTTTGATGTTGATTTTTCAACAACATATGTACGACAACGAATTATGTTATTTAGATTTACTTTTATTTATGTTCTCATGTAAGTGGCGTATATAATGTCTTTATGAGAATAAATGTCTTTAAACCTAAAACCTAAACGACATAGACGAAAATTGCTTGCGAGCCAAAATGGCGAATATAGCAAAATAGAAACTATATTTACGTAATCAATATTGCGAAATAATGTTACAACAGTAAATTGACTACTTTTTAATAGAATAAGGGTGACAAACGAACACAAAGTCCACCTGAAGGTAAGTGGATTCAGTGGCCCATAGACATCTACATCTATACTTTATAATCAAAATGTTGATGTTTTCTCTCACCTGAGGTATAAGTTGGAATGCCTCGTTTTCATTAAAGTGGGTCTCCGGTTCTCTACACTCACCATACGAAACACAGCAGCATTGAGTTGCTATTGTTTTCTGGTTTGGCCGTGGAAGGAAAAGAGGAGATCTCCCGCCGGGCAAGGTATTAAGCCATGGCAGCGGCCAACGCTCCGAGTGATAGTTTGGAGCTATTTTATATTTATAATGCTTTTACTTCGGAATGTTGTAGCGTGATTTAGGCTTAGATGTATTTCGCTTGTGGTGCGACAACAGCGCCGCCACGCTGGTATTCTTTGAGAACGTGGTCCTATCCCGGTCAAACCGACCCATTCGTGTGTCGAACTTACTTTATTTTTACAGATTATTAATTTTATAAAGTCCAGCTGTACACATTAAACACATCTATAGCATTCACATTTATACGTTTTATGAGTCGGTATCCAGATATACAGAAACTGATCATTATATTATCACCTTTTGCTCTGGATAGGATAGGAACCACTCTCTTACCTATTTCTGCAGCCACAGCTGTATAAATAGTAAAATTTCAGGTTGTGAGGCATTCCATCTTAGTCATCAGAGGTGACAATACATCTATAGCCTTCATTATTTAAAGTTGGTTACAGATGTCCTTGAGCTGCAGTAGCCACTCACCGTCAGGTGGACTGTCAGTTCATATGTCACTTCAACTTTATAAAAAAAGTTGCAAGTGACCGAGACCTTTTTAACCGACTTCAAAAAAAGAAGGAGGTACTCAGTTCGACTGTATTTTCTTATGTGTGTGACACTCAGAACTTTGTTCTAGGTGAACCGATTTTGATGATTATTTTTTTATTTCAAAACTGGTGCATCTCATGTGATCCCATAAATTTGATCAATATCTGACCAGTAGTTTTTGAGCTATCCTTGATAATGGGTATTTAATTGACATCGACTACATTGATGATGTTCTCATTTTATTTATATTGAAGTGTACAAAATTTTGAATTTTACCGCTTATTCTTTTTTGAGTCCTATATTCAGCAGTGAGCTTATATAGATACTGTTACAGTGATGATGATATTGTCAGTTGTATCAAAATATTCCAAGGATCACTCTTACTTTTCTGTTAAGTATGAAATATAGTAAAATATAGTGTTTATAAGCAATATTTTACTGGTCTCTCTTTGCTACTTAGTACGTCACTATCTTTAGCTTTTTGTTTTTTTTTAAGTGTATCTTGTCTTATTGTTCGGTTCCAAACAAAATTCTTTGTTGTAGCTTCATCTACCTACATTTTCCATGAAGGTGTACATGTGGAGACTTGGTAGCCTAAGGTACAGGTTTACTTAGTTTTGGCGAATCAATATCAATAGAAACAATAGTTGTTTCAGATGTAAGGATATAGTAACGATATGCTCTCTATATATTGTATATTGTTAGTGGAAAGCATATTTTTTTTTTGAAAAATACTAGTAATGCTATTAAACATTACTAATATGACAAGCATTTTAAGCTTAACAGAAGTGGTTAAAGGGATAACCACTTCTGTTAAGCTTAAAAAGCTTGTGTTAGAAGTGGTTCACAACGGTAGTCGAATGGCGGATTCGAACTCACGACCTTTCGAGTTCGCGGTCTGCGCCGTGCCATTAGGCTACTGCCGCTTCTAAGTAAATAAATAATAATTACTGATAATTTAACGATGGAGTATTTAAAAGTAAATATTTTTTATGCGCCGCCAATTTAACGAACGTATTTAACGGGCGAAATAATTTCGCGGCGGGAGTGCGATAGTGGAAAATAATGGTGTTTTCAGGCTAAAGTTTAATAAGTATGTAATCAGTGTGTAGTTTTGAACAGAATATCGTCGCCATGGAAAACTGATATTTAATGAAGGATCAAACTCTCTATTTAAAAAGGAACATATTATATTCCTTTTATGCGATTATAAAACTAAACTTTAATTTTTATAACATATTAGCAATACGCCCGGATTCGTACGGGCAATTTTTGGTTTTTTTTTGAAACAGCACCATCTATCGGGTAGTATAGCTAAAACCTTTAATGTGATAAGTACGCCATAAAATGTTTATTTAAGTATTTCCAGCTGATTAGGTGGAATTCCCTTCTTATTGTGGCGTAACTGTGCTAAATCTTTGTGTGTTCCTATCGCCATCGTTTTTATTGTCTCTTAGCGAAGGTGTATTTTCGGATATCTGGAAATGAGAACACATTGTCTCTGTATATAAAAAGGAAACTAAAACTAAGATTTAAAATTATAGGGGCATTTCCATTTTAAATATTGTTAGTAAAGTTTTTGAGAAAATCGTTTTTGATAATAATATATATCCCGTTATATGTAAGGGAGTGCCAACCACTCAACACGGATTTCTTAGGTGTTATTATACACACTATCACTAATCTGGCGTACTTTTTACTATGTTTTATCTAATATGGATGGAGGCGGTTAGGTAGACGTGGTCTATACAGACTTTCGACCGTGTGAACCACGTTATCTTACTGTATGAACTATAATTACATACTACATGGGGATTTACTCTGGTAGGTTAAATCCTATTTGAGTAACAGGTCTCAGGCTGTTGTAGTAGGTGGCTACAGAGCGGACTTTATCGAAATACCAACAGACATTCCTCAATGACCACATCTAGGACCTTTACTGTAAAACGCCTATATACATGATATTACTATTTGTTTTAAGTTTTCACAACATTTAATGTACGCCGATGACAAAAAAATTACAACATCCATACTGAACAAAACTGTCATCAAATGCAAACTTATTTAAACACTTTGTTAGCTTACTATTCTGATGACAACATAACAGTTAATATTGATAAATGCGAATGTATTATCTTTACACGTAAAAATAACCCTATTTCATTCTCCTATAATTTTAACGGAATTCCAATACAAAGAACATTTACTGTTAGAGATTTAGGAGTTCACTTTGACAGTAAAATGCTTTAATCGGACTATATTGATAAAACTGTTAACAAGGCTTTTAAAAATCTTGATTTATAATGAGAACTTGCAAGCCTTTAAAAGATATTGATACCCATAAAATTATGTATAATGCGTATGTTCATAGTATATTCGAATTTATGCCAGTCCAATTTGGTCATTTCAATACGTTACTTATAAAGATCATATAGAACGCATACGGAACAAATTCATCAAGCATCTACATTATCGTTTTCTCAAATCGCCTTTGATAACTTATGAAAATAATGTGAATATTATAATTTATTGGCACTCGAAAACAGGCGCAAATTAATGGATGTGTTTTTGTATGATATTGTCCGTGGACACGTAGACTGCCGTCCGACCGTCGCGCAGTCCCCGCCGCCAGCCACCTCCTTTAAACATAATTGTGGTTGCGCACTTTGATATTCATTATGAAATTTTTTCAATGATAATGACAATGTTAACATACCTCAAAAAAATTCCAAATAAACTCAGTTATGAACAACTTCACAAAGATCTTCCTACATGTCTGGGACCACCGTTAAACATCTTCTTTGATTTTCTTAAAACTAGCAATATTATTAACATTACAAATATTCCCGTGTACCACTCCAGGTAGCTTGAAATGCATGTATTTAAGAGTGGCTTACGACAACAGTCGATTAGGTTACTGTCGCTTCAACCAAAAAGAGCGTCGACATAAAGACGCTAGAAACCTCATACTTCCCGTGACCACAAAGTAATTTTTAATAAACTGAATTCCTTAACCATAAGAACACCTTCACATTAGGTCGCAAGTAATGCGCCAGCAGCGCGGCAGCCGCGTGACTGCAGCGTATGCCTTCTTATTACAAATACAGCCGCGCGACTTGTTTAGATTAGGGTGGCGCACTACAAAAATATTGTTCAATTGTAGGTATTGTTAGCTATATGTGATGGAAATTATAACTTTACATGCACAGATGTAGGATCATTTGAAAAGAGTGGTGATTTTCAAACATTTAAAATAACTCAATATCTAAGGCAATATTAGAAAATAGAGTGGGTCTACCTAACCGTGCACTTCTCTGTAGTGGTGGACAACCTCTGAACTACATTTTCATTGGTGACGAGGCTTTTGCACTCTCTGATCATATGCAACATCCGTACGGTGGAAACGATTTGACTATCAAACAGAGAATTTACAACTACAGATTGTCGAGAGAACGTCGATAGATATACATATAGAATGCACGTTTGGCATATAAAGTAATAAATGGAGAATATTCTCAAGTCTCAATTAATTTAGCTGAATATATATAGTAAAGGCTTGTTGTATTCTGCATAATTTTATACGACAACGAGATGGATTTAATTAAAATCTCACGTTATAACGTGTATTCACAGAAGAACACGAGGATGAAAATATTAGACTGTATAATCCAACTGGTGGTTGCCGCAACCTAGGAAGAGTCACAATTCGTAACGCTTTTGCCGACTATTTTGTATCACCCGAAGAGGAAATCCCGTGGTGATTTAGGAGAGTCTTGTTGTTTGAATAATTAAAATAATAAAATGCGCATAAATAATACAATAACATGCTTGCTGCAATTTTCTCTGACATTTTTATTTTTTATTTTTTTGATTATTTAAATTTGGAATAAACAATTCGATAAAATCATTCCAGCTTTTCTTTTTTATGATCATCAGTCCTCGAATCCCACAAGGCAGGATGCATTTGAATTTCAATGATAAATTGTTCTGTGTCGAATTCGCTCATTGTGCATTAATAGTTCGAACATGTGCTTGCAACACTGACTCGAAGCTGACTGTTCGCACGCGGCTGCCGCGCTACCATCCGCTATGACAATCACGTGTCGCGCAGCTGTCACGCTGCTCTTTTTAGTATGGAAGTCTGCCGCCTGTGAACAGCGCGATTATCGCGCTGCTACTGCCGCGTCGCTTGCGGCTTTAGGTGAAAGCTCCAGGGTGGCCCGCGAAATTCAAATTTCTTAGGTTTTTTGCAATTTGCAGGTCAGTGTTAGGTTGTATGTTTAACAAAATATGATTCGCGAACGTAACGAGTATGTATTTACAGAATTATAATCATTATAATCATCAATACAACCGTCTATGTTCGTATAATCGTAATCGAGCATGAAATTAGAATGAAATATAGATTAATGATTTACTACATACTTACCTTTTGTTGTACCTACGTTTTGGTTTTAAGAAGTTTGATTTTTTTTATTACACTAATCAATTAATTGAGCAAATTGTGATAAACATTATGTAGCACATCGATTTCTTACAAATTAAACATTTAAATTTAGAATCATCATGATCATTGTAGTCCATCACAAGTCTACTGCTGAACTGCTCCATAGATTGCCGGATCACGATCCTGAGCCGCTTCGTCTTTCATGAGTTTTTCGTTTATGTACTAAGTTATAACAATTTTCATTAGTTTTTGTCTTTCTCAAAAGACAAGGAAAGTATAAAGTGTTCTTAATATACAACAATGTCTGAAAAAAGCAAATAAATCTTCCGGTAAATTTTCAATTCAGAAAACAATTTTAAAACATGGACGAATGGATTCAACTAGTTTCAAAATAAGTTATGTCCTGATTAATGATATTTATTCCAGTTTACGACAATCCTGATTTATAATACATGACTAAAATTAGGTACTTTTTATTAGGTACACCAAACCAAATAAAAGCCTTACGGCTGACATTATGCACTCCATACATTTCGTATATCTAATTCCAGCCTCGTTAATTCCCACTAAAAGAAAATAAAGAAACTCATAAATTTATTCTAAAATACTCGTAGATGCGTTGCTATAGTTCATCATCATCATCATCATTACAGCCCTTCACAAGTCCACTGCTGAACATAGGCCTCCCCCAAAGAATGCCACAAAGCACGGTCCTGAGCCACCTGCATCCATCGACTTCCTGCATGTTTTACCAGGTCGTCACTCCATCTTGTGGGGGGACGCCCTACACTTCGCCTACCGGTACGAGGCTGCCACTCGAGAACCTTTCTTCCCCATCGGTTGTCGGTTCTTCGAGCTATATGGCCGGCCCACTGCTACTTCAGCTTACTAATCCGTTGGCCTATGTCGGTTACTCTGGTTCTACTGCGGATATCCTCATTCCTAAGTTTATCACGCAGTGAAACTCCGAGCATAGCCCTCTCCATAGCTCGCTGAGCGACCTTGAGCTTCCTCATACGGCCAGCAGTGAAGGACCACGTCTCAGTTCCGTAAGTCATCACTGGCAACACGCACTGGTTGTACAATTTCGTTTTAAGGTTTTGAGGTATTTCTGACGAGAAGATGTGTCGTAGCTTCCCGAACGCCGCCCAGCCGAGTTGAATCCGTCGATTGACCTCTCGGTCGAAGTTGGACTTACCTAGTCGGACTATTTGTCCCAGGTAAACATACTCGTCAACAACTTCGAGCTTAGTGTTCCCAACAACTACCGGCATAGGTGTGACATGGACATTGAACATGATCTTTGTTTTGTCCATGTTCATCTTAAGACCTATCCGTTGGGAAACACTATTGAGGTCATTGAGCATAGTGCTTAGGTCCTCCAGCGATTCTGCCATAAGGACTATATCGTCGGCAAATCGAAGGTGAGTGATGTACTCGCCATTGATGTTGATACCGTATCCTTTCCAGTCCAGAAGCTTGAAAACGTCTTCCAATGCAGCGGTGAAGAGTTTCGGGGATATGACGTCACCCTGTCTTACACCTCTCTGCAATTGGATAGGTTTCGTACTCTGGTTCTGTACTCGGATAGCCATCGTAGCCCTACTGTACAAGCACTTCAACACTTCGATATACCGACAGTCAACTTGGCACCGCTGAAGGGACTGCAGCACCGCCCAAATTTCGACGGAATCAAAGGCTTTCTCATAGTCCACATACGCCAGACATAGTGGCAAATTGTACTCTTCGGACTTCTGTACAATTTGCCGTAGGGTATGTATGTGGTCTATGGTGCTAAAGCCTTTTCGGAAACCGGCTTGTTCGGGAGGCTGGAAGTCGTCAAGTCTGCGCGCGAGACGATTCGTAATGACTCTCGAAAACAGCACGTAGACGCGGCTCAGAAGGGAAATCGGTCTGTAGTTCTTCAAGAGAGCGTTGTCGCCTTTCTTGAAGAACAAGACCACCGCACTTCTGCTCCACGCCTCCGGTGTAATGCCACCATGGAGGACGGAATTAAAGAGCTTCTGAAGGACTTCAAGTACCGGTTTTCCACCCGCTTTCAGAAGCTCCGCTGTAATTCCATCCTCGCCTGGGGCCTTGCCGTTTTTAAGGTGCTGGAGAGCCATTCTAATCTCGCTCAGACTGACGTCCGGGATATCATCGGAATAATGTCGGATAAGACTCGCTCTTGGATCGTTACTCACACTTGCGTGTGGCTCCAACGATGACGTGTACAGCTGCCCATAGAACCTCTCAATCTCACTCAAAATCTCAGGTGCCCCGGAAACGATGCTGCCACATTCGGTCTTCAGCTTTGCCAGTTGGCTCTTTCTGGCAGACAGATCTCTGGCAAAGACTTTGGAGCCTTGGTTCCGCTTGATCGCTTCTTCAATACGAGCTGTATTGAAGTTGCGTAAGTCCCGCCGCATGCATTTGGAGATCTGTCTGTTCAGTTGCTTGTATGCTGCCAAATCTGTTGAAGAATGTAGCTTCATCTCCCGTCTAACAGCCATGAGATTAAGAGTGTGATCGGAGAGTTTTTGTGTTCTTCTGCGGCGGGTCTTGCAGAACTTAGCTCCAACCGCATGGACAGTTTCCACGAGCTTGTCATTCAAATCGTCCACTTCATTGCAGTCTTCTAGGCACTGAAAACGGTTTTGTAACTCGAGCTGAAAGGTTTCGGGACTTTGGATTAGAGCACAAGGGGGACGGAGCGTTGACTTCATTAGACGAGACCTCTCCAACTTAACGTTTAGGTTCAGTGTGCCTCTAACCATTCGGTGATCGCTGCCGGTTTTCACCCTCGCGATCACTGAGACATAACTGAACAGTTGTCGTTTGGTCGTCATAATGAAGTCAATCTCATTTTTTGTCGAACCGTCGGACTTCCTGTGGGGCCGCTTCTGGAAGAAAGAGTTCATCATAAAGAGTCCCTCTTTCTCCATGAAGTCGGCCAGCTGCTGGCCCCTTGGGTTCCGTTGCCTTATTCCAAATTTCCCCACTTTCAGCTCACCGTTCTCTCTTGTGCCTAGTTTTGCATTGAAGTCTCCCATTAACACCGTATATTGGGTTTTGGAGGAATGCATGGCTCTAGAAATATCCTCATACATTTCCTCCACCTCCTCATCGGGGTGTGCCGAGGTTGGTGCGTAAACCTGTATGACCTTCAGCGAATACCGTTTGGTGATTCTGAGTATAAGGTATGCAACCCTCCTCGACACACTCTCAATCTTTACAACGTTGTTAACGAGAGACTTGTGGACGATAAATCCGACACCTCCTTGGGACAGATGGTCGCCCTCCCGGTAATAGAGCACGTTGCCGGATTCGAGGATTACCGTGTCCTCCCCCTCTCTTCGGACTTCGGATAATCCTATAATATGCCAGCGTAACTTGTCTATCTCTTCTTCCAGCTCCACAATCTTCTCGTCAGTCCTCAGGGTCCGTGCGTTGTATGTTGCCAGGTCAAGTCGTTGTAGGTGGCAACCGAACCTCCACCGGAGATTCTTAGCACCCCCTGCCCCGCCGTTACCATGGTCGCCACCGTAGCCAGGAATAGCGGGGCCGCCGGGGACTGGGGGCCGTCTCTTCGTAACTTTCATTATGGGGGGTATATTGCCATAGTTGCCACGCTTGGCGAGCGGGTTGGCAACCGCAGTTTTTTATTGTATTTTGCCGTTACCAGGAAGATGCTGCTGCCCATCTCCTGCCTGTGTCCCTTTGTCGCCTTTTACGACACCCACGGGAAGATATGGGGTAGTGGATATTCTTAACCGCCACTACACGGCTCTATACATAACACTATTTTATACATTTTAAGCAACATCTATTCCAAAGACGATTCATTACATGACATTATGCATTCGCATTTCATTCATCGAAAGTCATATACTAGACAAACTCATATAATCTTGGAAGCTTGCCAAACCATCCCCTATAGCAAATATTTTTATGAATATTACAAAGTCTATATATTAAAGCTTTTAGAAGGTAAGCTAGTAGAAGGTAGTAAGGTAAAAATATATACTTTTATAAATTATTATTTTTAAATAATTAATTGGTAAGATTACTTTGTGTTTTCGGAGGAAGTTCTTCAATTCATTGACACTCGTTTGCTCTCGCCGATATTCTATATTTAATAACGCTAAATCATTTGTGGAAATTTCTGAAAAATTTTATAGTTTCATCAATATGACTCGGCGGTGTGAAACGCTTAGTTCCAGAGCTATGTGTGAGCCGTGGGTTCAAATCCCGTACGGAACCACCGGCAACGACGTTGTTTGTTTGAAATACATTTTACAGTGGTAGAGACATGCTACAGCTATATTATGGTTGTAGCACTGATGGGTTGGCTCGACTGGGAAGAAAAGCGCTCTCACAGAACACCAGCATAAAATAACAGCTGTGTTTCGTATGGTTAGAGTATAGAACTGAAGAACTTTTTTACTGGAAACGAGACATCCTAGTCCTTGGGGCATCCACTTACCATCAGTTGGACTGTGTGCTCGCTTGAGTAAGCCATTTGAAATTTTTGTAATAATTGTTCTGGGTCTCGATGTTTGTTTCTGTATAGTTTATGTATCGAGCCTCCACGATACTCTCCGAAAAAATAAAGCTAGGTAAAGGTAACAAAAAATACAAAAATAACCAGACCAATTATGTCAAAATAATCGGGTCATCTTTTGCCAATTAGTCAATTGAATTACGAACAATATGTTTTACAAAAAGGCAAATATAAAGTATTATATATATGTATAAATGTCTACTAATATATTACCACAAAAACTACACATTGAACAAAGCTGATTTTCCCTCGGTCCCCCCGATCTCCCTGCTATAAAGCACCCGAAACGTCAATAAAAGGTTTAAAATAAACGCTATACGTGGAATTTGTTCTATTCAAACCTATGCATATTTTCTTCATTATTTTAGGGCCGCTTTTCATTTCTGTGAGAATTTGCCACGCTGCCTCAATGTGTGTTGGTGGACTTCAAATCTTGTTGAATATTACTATTAATTATTTATTTCTTTAATTTATTTCAGAGACATGGTACAATAAGTATTTGTGTTATAACTGTTAGGAATTAGGATCATTGACATGTCTTACCGGTGTCGGAGTAGAAATATCACAATAAATGATATCAGCATAAAAAAAACTTGTGTTGTTCCCTTGCCCTTTTTAACAAAAGGCTGTACGTATTTCACATTTTGTTAATAAGTGTAACATTACATTTTCAATTAATATGAAAAGAAATAAGAAATTATATATTATAATTTATATTTTTTATAATAACAGGCATTTTATTATTAATTTACTACAAATTGGTTCTTAAATTAGCAATAAGTAATTTCACTGTTGCAGCCGCGTATCAAGCTTGTTTTTTTTTAATACTATGTTATTACAAAGAAAACACGTATCCCCCGGGTTACTACAGCTTCATCCCAAATAGAAATAATATAATTTGCATTTTAGCACAAATGTTGACTTCTTTTTGGGTTGGTCGGTTTGTTTAGTATTTTCCGAACGATAGCTACAATATATCCATATTATTTACTCATTTACGGCTTTAGAATCTTTGATAAACCCTTACTTAAATTAAGTAGTAGTTATCTTTATACCTGTCTCTTTCTATTGCCATTTTGCAGGTGGCCGGAGGCCCTTTTTACTGGAAATGAGGCATTCCATCTTAGTCCTCACGGATGACAACGCATCTGCATTTTGATTCGCAAACTGGGATAGATGTAGATGTCTATGGGCCCCGCAGCAACCGCTTACCATCAGGTGGACTGTGTGCTCGTTTGTCACCCTTATCCTATAAAAAAAATAGCATTAACTAAATAGATTAATCACAAATTGGTAATGAAAATTAGTATTTAAGTACCTACTTATTTGTGATTTTTGTGAGTAATTATTATTATTTCATTTCCGTTATTTATTTCATCATCATCATTATCATTTCAGCCCTTCATAAGTTCACTGCTAAACATAGACCTTCCCCAAAGAATGCTACATAGCACGGTTCTGAACAAACACCATTAATCAACTATTTTGCTATTTATTTATTTCGTAATAATTTACTTTTTATCTACCGACTTCAAAAATATAAAATTAAAAATTTTGTACAGCCGACTTTAATATAAGTTAGTAAGAATAACTCAAAAACTGGTCAGACCAGACCTTGATCAAATTTGTATGGGACTACATGTAAAGCACCAGCTTTCAAATAAAAAAAGAGTCATCGAAATCGGTTCACGCAGCAAAAATTTATGAGGTAACACACATTAAAAAACATACAGTCGAATTAAGTAAAGTTTTGAAGTCGGTAGAATTTTTTTTAAATTATTTTAAATATTTATATTTATTTTATGTCTAACTACTTGTGGGCTGAATATTACTCTTACATCCGATTTCGGAATGCATTCAGGTAATATGAAGAACGCATATAAGAGTACGAGTACCTACATATTTCATGAACGATAATACACAGACTAGCCCAGACCTAGCGACTTAAACGTGCAAAATGCTCTCGACACCTGCTCGAACTTTACCTTTATTGCTTTTGTAATGCTACATTTTCGCTACTTTACTATAAACCTTAAGACTTTGTATGCAATAACAAAAGTCTGTAAAGCTGCATATCTAGAAACCCGATTGGTGAATTCAAAAAGTCGGAACCGGCGAGCTTATCCACGTTAATAGGTTCTGCATTCACTTCTAAGAGAAAGCTTTCCAATTTTGGTGCGCTTTTTCTATTCACCTGTCCAACTTTCCATGTTTTTTATATTAAGCGTTGAGAGTGAATAAGAATGGAGAATGGCAGTTGAACGAGGCGTTGCATTAGCAACCAAACGATACTATCAGAGATACAGTGCCTATGGGAACTTGATCTGGAGACTGCGGGAGCGCCCGAAACCCCCCAGAGATCGCCATCGGGTCCTCTCGCCTAGTCGCTAACTGGACGATGGGACCATCCTGGGATATTTCGCTAGTTGGCGTGGCAGACTTTCATGAGTAGCAAATTGGTCTGGATAATAAATTTAGAAGTGAACTTAATGAAGTTAACATAAAGTATAAATTAAAATGTTATTTCCTTAACAAATATTAGTTGTTATCCCCATTTTTGTAAATGTAGACAGAACGCAACACACACGCAACACAAACCTGCGTGGTTTTTCGCTGTGCCACATAGCAATATTGTGACAATTTTTATCTAATAATAAATTTAAAAAAATCACTAATTGGATACCTACCTGCGGTCGGCCAGCGGAACAACGTGCCTCGGATCCCGCTATCCTCCACGTCCAAGCACCCGACACAGCAACAACTGACGCTTCGTTGAACGCTTCGAATGGTTTATACAAGCGAGTACACAGTCAAACTGACAACCGTTTACTGTGTATATAAAGGTCAGTATTCATACACTATGTTAACTAACTTATGCTCTATATTGGCATAGTTGTCAGTTCAAATTTAAAAATGAATAGAAATATTCAATTCACATAGTAGTCGTTATTCGGTGATATTTGTGTTGTTATTCACGAAGCTTTTACAGATTTATTGGACCTAGATGAAGTAGAGATGAATAAAAATGATGATTTAGAGTGATGATGATCAGTATATATATGAGCCACAGATCTATTGGATGGGCTGTGGAGTCGCTATAGTCGCGCCACAATAGCGTGAACAAATCAATGTTTCCGAACGACTCTGTTTAAGCTCCTTACTAACTACACACGGAGCATTAACCACTCAGGCTGAACACTTTCCTTCTTAGGCCAAATTTTATTATTATTTGTCTTAGAAAAACGTTACCACCACACTAGGATTTTCTCCTGTATCGTGGAAGCAGTTTACAAACATAAATTGCACGAGAACAAACATCCAGACCCGGAACAATTATTTGTAGGCCATACAAATACTTCTTCCGAGCGGGATTCGAACCCGCGGCCCCCAGCACAACAACTCATTGCACTGCGCCACGGAGTCGTCTAGAAAAATGCACATACTCATTCAGTGTACGGATGAATTATCTAATTGCTGTCCAAAGAGGGTGTGCAAACCCCAGCTCTGACGGTGTGGCTTTCGTGTGTCGATCTGAGCAATGAGAATCTTATGAATATGCGAGTATACGCGGTTTGAAGAGTTAGGTCGACTGTTTGTTATCCTGGAAATGTTAATATTTTCGTATTGTTACTAGGTGTCTATTGTGTGCGGGTACTCTTATTGTATTATAGTCCTTTAAAAGTGAGGCGACTGGTTCGATAAGCGGGGTCTACGGGGATTCGCCGCTACGTTATTCCAGATATCGAGTGGCGCAGAGAAATTTATTTGCGAGTATACTGTTTAATAAGTTTTTATTTTCTTTGTTGAAATAAATATTGTATATTATAATGTTTTTTTTATAGAATAGGGGGCAAACGAGCATGCGGCTCACCTGATGGTAAGTGACTACCGCCGCCCATGAACAACCGCAACACCAGGGGAATTGCAGATGCGTTGCTGGCCTTTAAGAAAGGTGTAAGCTCTTTTCTTGAAGGTTCCTAAGTCGTATCGGTCCGGAAAATTCGAGATATAGATATAGATTCGATTATAGAGATTGTCGAAAGTTTGCAATGCTAGTGTAGATCGGCAGATGCCAACGGTATCCAATAGTTCTGCGAAAGTTCACATATTTAAAAAAAATAACTGTCATATGAACTGACAGTCCGCCTGATGGTAAGTCGTTACCTCTGTCTATGGACACCTGCAACAAACTTCAAATAAAGAAGGATACAGATGCGTTGTCACTTCTGAGGACTAAAATGGCATGCTTCACGGCTTGTAACCGGAACACAGCAGTGTAGGCACTGCTATTTTGCTTGCGGCAGAAAAAGTTAAGTAGTTGTTTTTTTTTTTATAAAATATGGATTAAAAACGAACACACAGTCCACCTGAAGGTAAGTGGATACTGTGGTCCATCGACCTCTGTATTTATCCTCGATTAAGAATCAAAATGCAGATGCGTTGTCACCCCTGAAGATTAAGATGGTGTGCCTCGTTTGCAGTAAAAACGTTCTCCGGCTCTCTAAACTCACCATTCAAAGTTAGCTGCCATTTTAAGCTGGTATTCTGTAAAAACGTGGTGGTACTACGATGGTCGTGCGGACTTATTCGTGCTACAACCATAATATAGCTGCAGCGTAGCTCTACCACGTTTAAAAACCAGTACCAACTGTTACCTACTTAGACAGATTTCTATGCACGAAAGAAGTCATAGACCACCTAGACCACCTAATTACAAAATGATGAATTTTTTTCAATGATAATGACAATGTTAACATACTTTTTCAAATAAACTCAGTTATGAACAACTTCACAAAGATCTTGACCACCATTAAACATCTTCCTTTATTTTCTTAAAAACTAGCAATATTATTATCATTTTATTATCATTACAGCCCTTCACAAGTCCACTGCTGAACATAGGCCTCCCCCAAGGAACGCCACATAGCACGGTCCTGTTTTACTTGCATCCATCGACTTCCTGCATGTCTTACCAGGTCGTCACTCCATCTAGTGGGGGGTCACCCTACACTTCACCTGGCGGTACGTGGCTGCCACTCGAGAACCTTTCTTCCCCATCGGTTGTCGGTTCTTCGAGCTATATGTCTGGCTCATTGCCACTTCAGCTTACTAATTCGTTGCGATATGTCGGTCACGCTGGTTCTTCTGCGGATATCCTCATTTCTTAGTTTATCACAAAGAGAAACAACGAGCATAGCCCTCTCCATAACTTGCTGATCGACCTTGAGCTTCCACATACGGCCAGCAGTGAAGGACCACGTCTCAGATACATCAGTCATCACCGGCAACACGCGCTGGTTGTAAAATCTCGTTTACAAGTTTTGAGGTATACCTGACAAAAAGTTGTGTCGTAATTTCGAGAACACTACACAGCCGAGTTTAATCCGTCAATTAACCTCTCGGTCGAAGTTGGACTTACATAGTGGGTCTATATATCTCAGGTAAACCTATTCGTCAACAATTTCGAGCTCAGTGTTCCCAACAACTACTGGCATAAGTGTAACATAGACGTTACACATGACGTTTGTTTTGTCCATGTTCATATTAACACCTATCCGTTGGGAGGCACTATTGAGGTCATTGAGCATTAGGCTTAGCTTAGGTCCTCCAGCGATTTTGCCATAAGGACTATATCGTCGGCAAATCAAAGGTGAGTAATGTACTCGCCATTGATGTTAATGCCGTATCCTTTCCAGTCCAGTTGTTTGAAAACGTCTTCCAATGCAGTGGTAAAGAGTTTTGGAGATATTACGTCACAAACGCTTCATCACTTCGATATAACGACAATCCACTTGGCACCACTGAAGGGACTGCAGCACCGCCCCATTTTCGACGGAATTAAAGGCTTTTTCATAAATCACATACGCAAGGCAACGTGGCAGATTGTACTGTTCGGTCTTCTGTACAATTTGTCGATGCGAAAACCAGCTTTTTCGGGAGGCTGGAAGTCATTGAGTCTTCGTGCGTGACGATTCGTAATGACTCTCGAAAATAGCACGTAAAGGCGGCTCAGAATGGAAATTGGTCTGTAGTTCTTCAAGAGAGCTTTGTTGTTCTTGAAGTACAGGACCACCGCATTTCTGCACCACACCTCCGGTGTTGTGCCACCATGGAGGACGAAATTAAGAGCTTCTGAAATACTTCGATTACCGGTTTTCTACCCACTTTCAGAAGCTCTGCTGTAATTCAATCCTCACCAGGGGACTTGTTGTTTCTAAGGTGCTGGAAAGGGATTCTAATCTCGCTCAAAATGATGTCCAGGATATCATCGGAATAGTGTCGGATAAGACTTCCTCTTGGATCGTTACTCACACATACGTGTGAGTGTAACGATGATGTGTATATCTGCCAGTAGAACTTCCCAATCTGACTCAAAATCTCAGGTGTACCGGAAACGATACTGCCACATTGGGTCTTCAGCTTCAACAGTTGTTTTTTTTGGCAGACAGATCTCTGGCAAAGAATTTGGAACCATGGTTCCGCTTGATCACTTCTTCAATACGAGCTGTATTGAATTTGCGTAAGTCAGGTTGCATGAATTTGGAGATCTATCTGTTCAGTTGCCTGTATGCTTTCAAATCTGCTGAAAACTGCAGCTTCATTTCCCGTCTCACAGTCATGTGACAAAGAATGTGATCGGAGAGTTTTTGTGTTCTTCTGCGGCGGGTCTTACAAAACTTAGCTCCGACTGCATGGGCAGTTTTCACGAGCTTGTCATTCATATCGTCATTAAAAATTATTTTGTAATTCGATCTGAAAGTTTTCGGGACTTTTGGTTAGAGCATGAGGGGGACGGAGCGTTGACTTCAGTAGACGTGACCTATCCAATTAACGTTTAGGTTCAGTGTGCCTCTCACCATTCGGTGATCATTGCCGGTTTTCACATCACGGAACAGTTGACGTTTGATCGTCATAATGAAGTCAATCTAATTTTTTGTCGAACCGTCGGGGCTCGACCAGGTTCACCTCCTGTGGGGCCGCGTCTGGAAGAAATAGTTTATTATTATCTTAAAGAGTACCTCTTCCTCCATGAAGCCATCTGGCTGCTGGCCCCGTTGGGTTCCGTTGCTCCAAATTATTCAACGTTGTTATTCCAAATTTGTCTACCTTCAGCCCACCGTTTTCTCTTGTACCTAGTTTTGCGTTGAAGTCTCCCATTAACAGCGTATAGTGGGTTTTGGAGGAATATATGGCATTAGATATATCCTCATACATTTTTTTTATCTCCGAGGTTGGTGCGTAAATCTGTATGACCTTCAGCGAATACCGTTTGGTGATTTTGAGTAAAAGGTACGCAACCCTAGTCGACACCCTCTCAATCTTTATAATGTTGTTAACGAGAGACTTGTGGACGATAAATCCGATATCTCCTTGGGACAGATGTTCGCCTTCCCTGTGATAGAACAAGTTGCCGGATTCGAGCATTATCGTGTCCTTCCCCACTCTTCTGACCTTGTATAATCCTATAATATTCCAGGGCAACTTGTCTATCTCTTCTTCCAGCTCCAGGATCTTCTTGTCAGTCTTTAGTGTGCTTCCGTTATATGTTGCCAGCTCGAGTCATCTTAGGTGGCAGCCGAACCTCCACCGGAGATTCTTAGCATCTCCTGCCCCGCCATTAGCATGGTCGCCACCGTAGCCAGGAACAGTGCAGCCACCGGGGACTAGCGACCGCCTCTTCGTAACTTTATTCATGAGAGTATATTGCCATAGATGCCACGCTTGGCAAGCGTGATGGCAATCGCAGTTTTTATTGTTATTTTGTTGTCATAAGAAAGATACTGCTGCCCATCTTCTGCCTCAGTTTCCCTATGCCCCTTACGACACTCCAGGGAGGATATGGGTTGGTTGGTATTGTTAACCGCCATTACACGTATTTTATAGACAAGCATATGTGATAGTATTTTTTAGTTAAGCAAGAAACGATGGCGTTTTTGATATGAAATACTTTATTAAAGAAATCAACAGTAGGGTTATTCTGTATGCCGTATTAAAAAAAATATTATGTGCTAGTCATGTGAGCAAACTTAAGGTCGCTCAGAAGTGGGCTATGTTTGGAGTTTCTTTGCGTGATGATAGACTACTTATTGAGGACATCCACAGCAAAACCAAAGAAGCCGACATAATCCGATTGATCAATAAGCTGAAGTGGTAATGGGTCGGCCATATAGTTCGAAGAACAGACAATCGCTAGGTAAGGAAAGTTCTCGAGTCATAGTCTTCTGTAGCGAAGTGTAGGGCGCCCCCATCTCGATAGATTGATGACTTATGACCATGCTATGTGACGTTCCTTGGAGAAAGCCTTTGCTCAGCAGTTAATTTCTGAAAGGCTGTGATGATGATGATGTTGAATACTATAGACAAATATTTTTAATGCAATTATATTATCTTAACCTAAGCAACGAATGTTTAAATAATTGATAGGGACTGTTCATTTCTTTTAGTATTTACACTTTTTAATCAATTTTACTTTAGTTTGTAAGATATTTGTTCAAAAGGAGGTAATCTCATGGTAATATTAGTATGCTTACAATAAAGGGCCCTAATCAACATAAGTTTATGAAAAACAACCCCTACCCCAAGAACGTTCACTATAAATCCAAGAAATGACTGAAAGTTTACGGTAAACTGATTGGCTACGCTTCTGATTGTCGGCTTAATTCTCAAAAAGGAAAAATATTCATATGACCTCTAAATAATCAGTTTCTTGATTCCGGATTTAGCTTTTCGTTCATATTATGCAATTTATGTATGTAAAAAGCCTCTACGATATCAGAGAATTACCTCTACTCTACTATCAGAGAGTGCGAAGAACAGTAAAAATAAACAGTTATCCGAAGGAGGATATTGTTGTAATCAAGTTGAATGGTCACTGCAATAATTAAGAAAAAACATACTTAATAGTTTACATAACAATAAAGGAAAATATTACGAAGTAATAGTGAATACGTCAATGGTACTGTTATACGGGACCTCGTAAACTAGGTTTTATAAAAAAGCACTTTTATTACACAACGGAAATAATATAATTGAGAAATAGAAATGGTTACAAATTTTAATTAGCCCGGAGTCGATCTAGCAGACACGAGATGATACAGAGGTGTTATGGATTCAGCGGTCGAGCAGAGACTGGTGACGGTTTTGGTGATTATGCGATACAGGATCAGTTCTGTCACTTAGGAAGTGAGTCACTTAGGAATGTTATCTCTGGTTGTTCGGCGCTTTATAACTCTGAGTATTTGCATAGGCACAACTTAGTAGGCAGAAATCTAAACCATGAGCTCGCTCCTAAATACGGTCTCGTGGACCGGCAATTACCTTATTACAAGTTCTAGCCAGAAGCCATGCTTGAAAATGATTGCGCCAGGCTCTATTGGGACGGGGCCATCATCGCAGACAGGACTATTCTTGCGAATAAGCCTAATAATGTGCTAATGGACCGGGCACAGTCAAGGATATTTTTGGTCGACATTACCATTCCGTATGACGATAACTTCGTGAAAGCCGAAAGAGATAAGCAAACAAAATATCTGGACCTGGTTCACGAGGTGACTGAAATTTGGAGTGGACTGCCGACCGAAATTATACCTGTAGTCATTTCTGCGAACGGGTTAATCCCAGTCAGCCTATCGGGTCATCTGAGGTAGCTGGGAGTCGGCGACGGACCGCTCCAAGCTCAAATTCAGAAGGCGGTGCTCCTCGATACCACACGCATCGTCCGCGGGTTCCTCTCCCTTTCCCCCTAACCCTCGGCCGTTTGGTCTTCCCTGCCGGGAGCTTCCTTCTGATTGGGATTTTATTTATTTATGTATTTTTTATGTATTCATTTTATTTTATTGATATTTATGTATATTTATCATTTATTTCAATTTCCAATTTCGTGATTACAACACAAATTAAATTTACAATTATATATTTATAACGCCCTAACAGATGAGAAAACTATATAGATACCCCATAATAATAATAATATATTAATTCGGGATTCGGTCGCTTAGCAACTCTCAATTAAACGTATATTATATTACCACAATTTTTCAATTTTAGTTTTATATCTATTATATTATTGTTTTAACATCGCTATAATGAGCAATACGTCTAAGGAGAACATTAATGTGAATCCACGTAATAAACGCACAAGGCTCCCCCACAAACTCCCCCATCAATGAATTACACAATTTTAAGGAAGAATTAAAACGAGAAATCGAAGCTATGTTTGCCTCGTGGAATGAAATTCAAATAAGTACATTATCTAAAATATAGAACAACAACAATCTACTAACTTGAACAAATTGGTGTCCGAGGTAAATGAGTTAAAAACACAAAACACTGAATTGAAGAAATCCTTTCTTGAGGTAGAAAAATCAGTAAAATTCGTTATTGCACAATACGATGACATGTCAAATAAGGTTCTCGACCTGAAAAAGGGAAATTCTTACCTAACGGAGAAAGTCAAGACACTTGAAAATACCGTCAAAGATCTACAACTTTGTTCCCGTAGCTCCACTATAGAGATCAGAAATGTCCCCGTTAAAGACAACGAAACACTAGACGACCTTGTATCTGTTGCTACTGGAATTGGAAAAATAATTGACGAAAATGTAACCGCAGCAGATTTCAGGAATTTGCGATGTGTGCCCGGAAAACAGGGAGTGCCAAAACCAATTCTAGCAGAATTCAAGAATGTCAATATCAAGCGAATCTTTATGCCCAGCACGAAGAATTTCAACAAAAAGTCCAAGAATAAACACGACAAACTGAATACAGAATTGATAGGTATCTCGGGGACCCATATGCCCATATGTATCTGAATTCCTGCCACTACAAACGAAGAAACTTCTCTTCCGGACACGAGAATTTGCAAAAGCTAACGGGTAAAAATATTACTGGACTTCCAACGGAATCGTCTACCTTAGGAAAAAAGAAGGAGACAAGCAAATTATAGTGAAATCAGAACAAACCCTGATAGATCTGCACAAGACCGTATGACTATAAATAATGAACTCCATCCGCAACCAAAACGATGGCATTTTTTGATCTACATTAAGAACTCCATTACACATAAAGTATAATAACCTTACTTTAATGATGCAAACTGTTTAATCTGCACTTTAAATAAAAATCTAGCTATAGTAGGCTTATATAGATCCCCTTCATTTCGTAACACCGATATTTTTATGGACAGCCTGAATACTGCGTTAAATAATTTATCAGCAATTAATAATATCATCGTAATTGGCAACATAAACATAGATATTAAAGTAAATAATTGTGACCCAAACTCAAATGATTATTTAAATCTTATCTTTTTAACAGTGGTAGAGCCACGTGGCGGCTTTTGCTGTCGCACGAATGGGCCAGCTCGAACCGGGGTGGTACCACGACCTCACAGAATACCAGCGTGGGGTAGAGGTTTACCTCTGCGTTTTGCTTAGTGAGTCCAGGTGGCTGGAGGCCCTTTTTACTGGAAATGAGGCATTCCATCTTAGTCCTCACGGGTGACAACGCATCTGCATTTTGATTTGTAATAGAGGATAGATGTAGATGTCTATGGGCCGCAGCAACCACTTACCATCAGGTGGACTGTGTGCTCGTTTATCACCCTTACCCTATAAAAAAATGGCACCTCATGGAATGTTACCAGCACACCAAATTCCGACTAGATTAGATAACTGCTTAGACCACGTCATATTAAAAACAAGGCTTCGATCCACAACTCTTGTTATAGAAACATCATTAAATGACCATTTTCCAGTCCTCTTAAATTTAAATCTAAATCCTGTAAACCATCGAACAAACCGAATTGGAAATAAAATTAATTTTCCTCAATTTGCACTTGATTTAACTAACACTGACTTTTCTAAAATTTTTTCGTTCGACGATGTCAATAAGGCGACCGATCTGTTCCTAGACACGTTAATCTCTATAATGAAAGAAATACCATTTGTTTCACAATTTCATGCAGACAGCGAACTATAAAGCCTTGGATAACCGCAAGAATATTGAGGTGCATAAGAAACAGGGACCGCATGCATAAAAACGTCAAACGCAATTCAAGTAACATTATACCGGAAAAAACTTATAAACATTACAGAAATTTTTGTACTAATCTTATTAAAAATCTCAAGAGAGACTACGAGAGATCTGAATTTGCTAAGGCTAAGAAAAGTCCTAAAAAAACATGGGAGACCATTAAAAACGTTACTTATACAAATAAAGTAACCAATCCACCATTAGAACTTTTAAATTTGCACGATGATGCTAAAGTATTTGTTGATGCCGTAAATTCTTTTTTCGCAAATATAGGGAAAGAACTTGTTAATAAAATTTAATCAAATTGAAAATTAATTGACTTACTATCTAATTTCTTGCACTCTTCATCACATTCTATGGTTATCCTCGAAGTTGATGAAGACGAAATACATGATGCTATTATGAGCCTACGAAATGACAGCGCTGTCGGGTGGGATGGTATACCATCCCAAATTTTCAAATCAAGCCTAGTTCTTACACCTATCATTACCTACCTATTTAACTTGGCGGTATCCACTGGGAAGTTTCCTATCGCCTTGAAAAAGGCAATTGTATATCCCATTTATAAAAGTGGGGACAGAGGCAGTGTCACAAATTATCGCCCAATTTCTGAGGCAATTGTAAATCCCATTTATAAAAGTGGGGACAGAGGCAGTGTCACAAATTATCGCCCAATTTCTGTCTTGCCAACCCAATCTAAAGAATTTGGGCGTATCCTAAATCGCCATTTAGTTCGCTTTCTCGAATCAAATAGCTTAATCGCCAAAAATCAATTTGGCATTAAAAGGGGTAGGTCTACCGAGGATGCTGTTGCTTCCTTAGTTTGGCATGTAGTCACCGAACTTGAAGAAGGTAGGAAATATCTGGGTATTTTCCTAGACCTTTCTAAGGCATTCGACACTGTCTCTGTCCCACTACTGTTAAATAAGTTGGAAACGCTGGGTGTCAGGGGTCGTATCCTAGAAATATTTTCTGATTACTTATCAGGTCGGATGCAGTACACAAAGATAGGTTCTTTCGTCAGCAAACAAGAATCCCTTGAATTTGGTGTCCCTCAGGTTAGCATTTTAGGGCCCACGTTATTCCTGTCCTACGTAAACGAGCTTTGTGACTTACCTCTATCTCATTGCCGCATTATTACTTATGCTGATGACACGGCCCTTGTTGTTTCTGGGAACAACTGGTCCGAAACAATTAACATCGCAATGAATAATTTTAGAATTATTATGACGTGGCTTAGTTGTAATCTTCTAACCTTAAATATAGATAAGACTAAATTAATAACCTTCTCTATAAAACCCTCAGCACAACCATTAAGCAAATTTTTGATATGCGTGCTCACAATTGCTCCAGTGGGACTTCTCACTGTAATTGCCCAAAATTGCGAAGAACCCATACCATTAAATACTTGGGTATTCAAGTGGATAATTGTTTGAACTGGTATAGTGAAGTAGAATCCGTTGCAAGTCGGTTACCCAACCTACTTTATATCTTTAAAACATTACGTAGCTCCGCGGATGCCGACATCCTGTCATCTGTGTACACCGCCCTTTGTGAGTCAATCATAACATACTGCATCCCGATATGGGGTTGTGCCTCCAAGAATACCTTCATTAAAATTGAGCGCACGCAGATGGCAGTGCTAAAGGTTATGCATAGGCTGCCTTGGAGATACCCGGCCACACAACTTTATATGGATTGTAATGTACCTACAGTTAGGCAACTTTACATCCTTCGCACCATTCTGCGTCTACATTCAACTGTACCTCCAATTAGTTCTTCCACGCCAAGGAAACATCAAAAAGCCGTATGTTCTGTCAAAAAATGTAGGACTTCTTTTGCTAAAAAGCAATTATCCTTCTCAAGCTCGCGGTTATACAATAAACTCGACAAAAAGTTACAGATAAATAAGTTCAATGCCTATGAAGTTAAAAAAAAGGTAAACTCGTACCACCATGAATTAAATTATAATGCCACTGAAGCTGTGATATCCTAAACCTACAAACTGTACCCACTAACACGCACACAAGACACGCAATCACTTTCACACATACACACACAAACACACACACACACACACACATACTACTCTGTGTAAAAAGTATCGGGAATATGTCAATAAAAAGACCCGCGTAAAAGAGGTCGTTCTAATTTTTTTACTGCATGTTGGTAGCACTGTACTGATTTAGCGCGCAAAGTTTGAGCGGGATCTGTCATTTAATTTGTTTTAAACTACACTTTTTGTTGGTCATAGTTTTGAGTTCTCGGCGATTTTTACAATGGAAAATATTGTTGAATAAAGAGTGTGCCTTAAATTTTGTGTTTCGAATGATATTTCATGTGGTGAATCACTAAAAATGTTGCGAAATACCTACGGCGAATCGTGTATATCGAAAACAAGGGCTTATGAATGGTATAAGGCTTTTAAAGAAGGCCGAGAAGTAGTAGTAGACTTGCCTCGTTCTGGTAGACCTTCAACCGCTACGACCAAAGAAAACATCGACAAAATCAAGAAGCTAGTGCTCGAAAATCGACGTATGAGTCTGAGAGAGTTGGCTAGTGAGGTGAACATATCTTTTAAGTCCGTCTACAACATTCTCATTGACATTTTAGGCATGAAACGCGTCGCCGCTCGACTAGTTCCAAAAGAGCTCAATTTTGTTCAAAGAGCGCAGCGAAAGCATGTCGCTGAAGACATGGTTTCCCGAGCTTCTACGGATCCGACCTTTATGAAACGTATAATAACTGGCGATGAGACATGGGTTTATGAGTACGACATGCAAACAAGCCAACAGTCTTCAGAATGGCATCTCGAAAACGAGCCGAAACCCAAAAAACCGCGGCAAAGTCGCTCCAAAATCAAGGTGATGCTGACAGTTTTTTTTTTGACTACCGTGGTGTGGTTCACTCCGAATTCCTTCCAAAGGGAGAAACAGTGAATAAAGAATATTATTTAGGCGTCATGAAGCGTTTGCGTGAGAGTATCCGCCGAAAACGTCCAGATTTGTGGCAACACAACTCATGGATACTGCACCATGATAATGCACCATCACACACAGCCATTATAGTGAAAGAGTTTTTAGCGAAAAATTCAACAAAAGTTCTCGACCAAGCACCGTATTCACCTGATATGGCTCCGTCTGACTTTTTTTTATTTCCCAAGTTAAAATTACCACTTCGAGGAAAACGTTTTGAGTCGATAGAAGCCATAACAAAAAATTCGCTAAATGAGCTAAAGGCCATACAGCAAATAGCCTATGAAAAATGTATGGAAGACTGGGTGAAGCGTTGGAGATGTTGTATTGCAAGCGATGGGGCCTACTTTGAAGGAGATAAAATAAATTTAGATGAATAATTTGTATTTTTTGTTTTATTGACAAATTCCCGATATTTAGTACACAGAAGGTATTATGCCATACATATCCATCACCGAACTATTATTTTTCTTTAACAGCCTGTTCTTAAACTTCTTACCATAATGTAATTACCAATTACATCAACTCGTTATGCTGTTTTAAAGAATTTCTAACAAATAGCCGAACCACTGACTTTCATAACACAGGTTACCCTAGCATGATAGTCAGGGGATCAACTTATTTCTATGTCATTTAGGCTAGCCATCTCGTTACAATTTATCTACAATAACTTTGTATTAAGTTTAAGGCTTTATTTGTCAATAAAAAATATTATAATTTTTTGGATTATCTATAAAGTTTTTTCATCTGGTTGGGCTGTTTAAATATATAATTGTAAACGAAAGACATAAACATACATAAATATCAACCAAATAGAATAAATATGACGGGACCAGCACCATTGCACGTGCGGCGCGGTAGCCGTCGGTGCAGTTAGACAGAATTCTTGTAAATAACACGTGTTCCGCACACCTGCACCGTTGCACCTGCAGTGGCGCTCGTTTTGCTTGTATAAAACGGACGGCGCGGCCGCCGTTAGGACAGTCTTGGCTCTGACGTGAAACGGTACGCTTGTCGTATTCCGTTACTAGTTTATCCTCGACTCGTTGGATAATAAATTCGTGTAAACGAATTAATTATTATTCCTAACTACAAAATTAGTCTCTGTACTATACTCAATTACCCTTCCTACATCAGAAGTGGGATAAAGTCCCCATTTTTGCCCACATTTAATCTTCGAATAGTATGAGGATTATTACGTTTGTGGAAGACTGTAATGCATTCCGCATTTATGAATCTGTTTTTATGATAAATACCGTAATGAAATCTGCTATGCTACTTACGATATTTTCGTATCATTAAAGTGTACAGAAAAAATAAAGTGAAATTATTTAAGCCAATTTTTTTTAATTTGTTCGATTTGTATTAAAATTACTCCACAAGTATTTTCATTATTTCTTGATGTACCTAAACATGTTAACAAATGTCGAAAGAAGTTGGAGGCTTTCTAATTAACTTATTCAAGTTATGTTGTAATTTGATAGTTCACGCGAAACATGATTATCATTTGCTATATTTTGAAGTTCAAAACGTTTAAGGGATGTACCAAAATAAAGGATTAACTTTAACATGCTATGAATTGAAAATTATAAGTGACATTTTTGTGTTCTAATGTGTTGATTAGTGTTGCAGTTTGCTCCAAATATTGTGTCGTCGACAAGATTAGGGTTTGATGTCGAGGGATTCGTAGAAGTCTCTACAACAATGATCAATGAGTAAGACGTTGTGACGGCTAATCAAACATGGTCAGGTATGGCCGAGCGCTGGTAAGATTGAGCCTACACCGCTACAGCCGGTAACTTATCAGCTGATCTTACGGCAAGGCAATTCAAACGGCCGCCGAACAAATGGTGCTTTGGCGCTGTAAATAGACGTCTGAGGCTTGGTGGGCTTTCGTAGATTTTGCGCATTTGCCTCCTTCCCTTTGAAATATGTTGTGGTATCTGCCTCTACCCATAGTTTATCTACACATAGTTTCTGTTTTTTGCAATGTTTTCAAATGTCGTACAGTTGCCGTTTCATAAGAGAATATGTGATGAATTTTGGAAGCTCTGAATTCCATGGTTTGCAATACATTTATCTCGATTTCTTTTAATTTTGCAAAGCAGTACGACGATTCGCTAGCGCTAGTACGGCGCGACGGCTCACTGGCGCGAATGTGGCACGAACGCAGCAGAACGGAAAGCTGGAGTGCGTCTGCCTGGAGGTAGCAATATTAGCGCGACCATGACTTAAATGAAGTCTGGAATGGTCGACCGTTGTAATATTTAACAAGAGTTAATATCTGTTAGCAGGTGGTGATAACTGATAAACTGTATGCTGTTCACTGTCAACCGCACGGGAACGTGCGACAGACAGAGGTAGCAGTGTCTGTGCATCTAGAAAATACTAGGGACGTTGCAACACTCTAGCGAAGTAATTATTCTTATGCAGGAAAGGAACATGGAGTTGCAAGAAGGCTGGTCTGTGCTGCACTGGGATGTGTCGTGTTGCTGTTGGTTTACATACTTAGGTGTTATCATGTCACTACGTCCCTCACGATACACTTTTGTGTGATTGTAACAGGTACATGTTTGCGGTATGGTTGGTCTGTACCTGTTCTATACTGAATTGAAAAAAAAGAGTAAGAAAAAAAAGTGGTTCTTACTATCATTGCATGGCGTTTGCCGGTCCAATGATATAGCTACAGGGAATAGTGATTCCGGACTAGCAAATAGTACTTGAAAAAAAAAGAGAGTAAGAAAAAAAAATAGTTCTTACTATCATTGCAGGGCTTTGTGCTGGTCCAATGATATGGCTATAGGGAAAAGTGATTCCGGACTAGCGAAAACAGTAATTGAAAAAAAAAGAGAAAATAGAAAAGCTACAGACTAATCATTCCGATCTCGCATAAAGTTGATTAAAGTTTTGTGGGGCTTACTGCCGGAACAAAACTGATTGTCACCCAAGTCTTAAGGGTCCATATAGACCGGACCAGACGCTGTTATGTCAGGATAGTCGAACGATGTTTTTTTGTCTACAGATAACTAAAATTGTGATGGAGCGCGTGCGAGGACGCACGCATGTCAGTATGGCCGTGACGGGACCAGCACCATTGCACGTGCGGCGCGGTAGCCGTCGGTGCAGTTAGACAGAATTCTTGTAAATAACACGTGTTCCGCACACCTGCACCGTTGCACCTGCAGTGGCGCTCGTTTTGCTTCTATAAAACGGACGGCGCGGCCGCCGTTAGGACAGTCTTGGCTCTGACGTGAAACGGTACGCTTGTCGTATTCCGTTACTAGTTTATCCTCGACTCGTTGGATAATTAATTCGTGTAAACGAATTAATTATTATTCCTAACTACAAAATTAGTCTCTGTACTATACTCAATTACCCTTCCTACAAATACATAAAAATACATAAATATAAAAAAACCCAACCAGATGGAAGCCCTCGGCAGGGGAGACCGAACGGCCGAGGGTTAGGGGGAAAGGGAAAGAAACCGGCGGACGATACGGGTGGTATCGAGGAGCACCGCCTTCTGCATTTGAGCTTGGAGCGGTCCGTCACGGAGTCCCAGTAGCCTCAGATGACTCGAGAGGCTGACAGGGATTAACCCGTTCGCAGAAACGACCACAGGAATAATTTCGGCCGGCAGACCACCCCACATGTCAGTCACCTCGTGAGCCAGGTACAGATATTTTGTCAACTTCTCTGTTTCGGCTTTCACGAGGTTCTCGTCATAAGGAATGGTAATGTCGACCAAAAATATCCTTGACTGTGTCCGGTCCAACAGCACATTATCATGCTTATTCGCAAGAATAGTCCTGTCTGTGATGATGGCCCGGTCACAGTAGGCCAGGTTCTACTGAGAGCCTGGCGCGGTCATTTTCGAGCACGGCTTCCGGCAAGTACTTATAATACGGTAGTTTCCGATGCACGAGACCGTATTTCAGAGCTAGCTCATGGTGTAGAATCCTAGCTACTAGGTTGTGTCTGTGCAAATACTCAGAGTTAGAAAGTGCCGAACAACCGGAGATGACATACCTAAGCGACTCACCGGGATGGCGACTAGCTCGACAGATGTCGACGTCGCCATCCTTTAGGATGTATCTCCGATAATTGTTGGTCTTAATAACCTGATTCTGTATTGCACAGACAAAACCCTCAGTTTCCCAAAAGAGGTCACCGAAACGTAGCCAGTGGAGGGAGGCGACTGTGTCTTCGAAGGGCTCATGAAGGGCCTTGTAGAACCTCCCGTGGAGCACCTTCTCCTTCCATACGGTCTCCCGGTCGGAAATGATCTGTACTGCCGGGTCTTGCCATTGCTCGTTGGCTAAGGATAGAGGGGTTAGCCCTTTATCACAAAAAATAACGTCCCTATAGTATGGATTATCCGTTCTCGTCAGAAAGTAATTACGGAGGCTGCACACTTCGCGATTTTGCATGGTAAGCGCGTTTAAAAAGCCGCGCCTACCATGCTTCCGCAGCAAGTACAGCCTCATTACTGACGATCTCGAATGATGCATCCTATAGGACGTCATTATAGTGCGGACTTTTCTGTCCAGAGTGTTTAGTTCGGTCTGAGTCCACCTGAGTATGCCAAAGGTATACATGAGAACAGGCATGATCCAACCTTATATGCGTGCATCTTATTCACACCAGACAAAAGGCTATTAAGCAATTTGGTCAAGCGTGCATAAAATACATCGCAAACTGACCCTTTCATACCCGCCTCATTTACACCGATGTTCTGTGACATACCCAGGTATCGGTATGTTTCAGCCTCGGAAAGGGTCCTTATGCTGATGGGCATTGATAATTCTATGCCTTCAGAGTTAGCAACCCTTCCCCCTTCGACATGGAGGATCACACACTTCTCCGTCCCTCCATTCTGACAGAATTGCTAAAATCACAAGTGATGTTTAGCAATTCCATAAGATGGGAGCGGCTGGAGGCGAATAACTTGAGATCATCCATATAGAAAAGGTGGGTCACTTTTGTACCTCCTCTCCGAAGCTGAAATCCCCTACCGGAACCATTCAGTAAGGTACTGCGTGGGTTCAGAGAGAGGCAGAACCAGATTGGACTCAGACAATCGCCCTGGAAGATACCCCTTCTTATCCTTATGTGATTCTCCGCAGCCGACATCCGCTGGCCTAGATGACAAAGGATCGGACTCCACTGCCCCTGCCCCATACACTGCCCGAGGAAGTCTCGAACTGTATAGTCAACCTTGTACAGCATTATTATTATTATATTCATTGACCAAAAGAAACAAAAGATTTAAAAGTTAAACTAATACAAAAGTAATATTTTAAGTAGGACGATGAAAGGGTTCTGACTCAGCACTTGTTGCAGAGAATCTACAACGTTGTTACTCTGTCAGCACCCGTATACATTATTAACTAAAGTATAACAGTACGCGTACATCACTGATTATAAAACAAATAGCAATTGATTTGTTTAATTATTTATTCAGCCAGTACAAGAACTATTTAAACAAACAATACAATGTTTCATATTGTTACTATTAATATAACACTGAAACAGGAGACGGGCAGCAGCATCTTCCTAATAACAACTGTAAATAATAAAAGACTGCGGTTGCCAATCTCCCTGCCAAGCATGGCAGCTATGGAAAAATCGTCCCTACAAGGCATTTTATTGGGGAGGCTTATGTTCAGCAGTGCAATTTCATTGCTTTTAATGGATGGATAATGAAAATGATTATTAACTAATTAGCGATTTTTAAGTAATGTTTTGTCAACTTTATAATATAACTAGCTGTTCCCCGCGACTTCGCCCACGAGTAATTTATTACGGTTGAATTTCATGGGTTTTAAGTTTTTGCGCGGACCCCTAATTTTTGTTATAAAATAAAAGTAGCCTAAGTTACTTCATATAACATTAGCTATCTGCCAGTGAAAGTCCGGTCAAAATCGGTACAGCCGTTTCGGAGATTAGCCGGAACAAACAGACAGACAGACAGACAAAAATTTTAAAAATCGTGTTTTTGTTATAAGTACCGTATATACTTTCATTTGCATTAAGTAAAAGGCTGTTATTTCGACATTACAAACAGACACTTCAATTTTCTTGATTTGTATAGATATATACGAGTAGATATTATCATAGGAAAATTTATGATTCTTATAAACAAACATTGTGTAACATAAACTGATACTCATTCCATACTGGTTAACTTCTTTAGTCCTGATTTTATATTTAACAAAGTGTTAGACCAAGCGTGAAAGGGTTTCGCTCCTCTTTGTGTTATATTCAAATGAGCAATCTGCTTACTACTGTTGTTTACATTTAGTTGCTTACACGAGAGCTTTAGTCAATATCACATAATATTCTACGATTTAACCCTGACATTTAATCGCAACAAAAGAAATTTTTATTTAAAAAATTAACCTTTAAATAGGAAAAGTAAAAGCCCACTTCAAACAACTAAAAAGAAAAACAAAAATATTTTATTATAATAGCTTCTGAAGTCTTTGCTAATACATAGTGTATAGATGAATTAAAGCCTAGGACCTTTGCTCAAGCCAGACGTTATATACAGAGCAGGCTCAGGGAGCAGCGTCAAAGGTGCTAGACATTTAGTACTGTAAACGTAAATATGCCCGCCATACGTCACAATTATGGCAATTTCTTCCTACAACTGGGGAGGTATATGTTCAGTGGTTGACTTTTATGACTTGTAAAAGAAGATCGGTGATATCAGACTTGTTTATTAAAGTTTTGTCTTAATATTATTCTTTCTTTTGTTTGGTATGGTGCTTTACGAATGTGGTGTACATGGTTTAAGCAGAGTCAACCGCATGCTTTTATCCCATGATTACACTACCGCTCTGCTTTCATTTCAAGATCAATATTTAAATCACTTTAACCAATACATTGACCATGTAGTGGCGGTATAAGAATATCCACTACTCCATATCGACTCGTGGGTGTTGTAAGAAGTGACAGAGCAATTCTAGCCAGTAGATGGGCAACATCGTTTTCCTTTTTACAAATAGACAATAAAAACTGTGGTTAGCCATTCCGCTTGCTAGGCGTGGCAACTATCTCATATGAAGCAATCAATGGCAATAAATATTTTAAGCTATGGTCAGCTGTAGACTTTGATGGACTGTAACGATAATCAATAAATAGAAAATGTCCGTGTCGCAATGGCTAAATGTAAGCGGCGGCGTTGTGAGACCGCGGGAACAAATGCCGCACGGAACAAGTGTTTGTACCTATATAATTGGGTAATGTTTGTCCGTGTCAAATTAATGTATATACAATATCTAAACAGTACTGGATAAAACCTAGTATGGAAGTTTTCAAAGAAATATTAAGGGAAAGTAAAACAAGATAAAAATAAGGAATAAAATTATTCTAATTTATATAACTAATTAAATATGTAGGACATAGGTTAATACCTACTATAAAAATATTAACTTAAAACTGTAAAGTTTTCAAAAACCGAAAATTGTGTAAGGGGTCATTACACACAAATTAAAAATAAGTAACAATAAACGAAATAATGTCTCTAAAATATTAGATTTAGCTTTAAATGTGTAGTTATGCTTACTACTAAAAAAACGTAATCTCTAGGAATGAGATGATGGCTACCATGCTTTTTCAACCGTTTTCATATTTAATTGTGCCGTAAATTATATTGTTAGAAACTATTCTCAAAATTATTTAAATAAAAGAATATTACTCGTATTAGAAATGACTCTGAGGGTTAAATGTTAAAAATAATAAAAGTGTGTGAACGGATGTTCATATTGCTCTCTTGCTTACGCAATTACTCATTATCACGAATTAGGCAAAGTAGTGCACTACGAACTCAGCATAAAGTAAACACAGCTTGACCAACCGTAATATGTCCCATTCACAGTCACACACTGGTTCAACGTGGAGGACATAATTACATGATAACACCAAAGTAAGCAAACAAACAGCAACACCTTACATTTCAATGCAACACAGACAGCCTCTCAGCAACACGATTTTCCTTGCTTTCACTAGAAAAACCACCACAACGACTGTTCATTCTGTAACTACGTCATTTGTCTTACTTAGGTAGAATCTCAATGTAGAGGCAAGAGGTAATGTTTTAACCCACCAGCATTATATCGACATGAGACTCGTCAAATTAGCATTAAGCATAAATGATTTTCAATACTCGTAAGTATTATTTAATTTATATTGAATAAAAATATTATATTCTCTTCCATTTTATTCTATTCTAATAAGTACCTATACTACTTATTATATTTCATTTTTGAACAATCTTAAACAATTTCTAAGCAATTTCTGGTTATAATACAAATTAATTGAATGTTAGTTCAATCGTAAGCAGAAAGTTACGTATATTTAAAGTTAGATTCTGCTTACAATCCAATAAAATTTCACAAAATTAACGTGTTCAATCCAAGACCTTCGTTTAAATTGCTACATAGGCATTAATATTATATTATTTGTAAGTTACCTACATTATTACGAAACAGAAACAGAAACTTTTTTATTCAATATATATTATAAATAATACTTATTGAAAGTCACTCTTTTGTATAATTACCACTGGTTCGAAAAAAACCTCTGTCCTGGGAAGAACCAGCAAGAAACCCAGCGGGACTTGTTTTTTTAAATAACAGCTTACAATCATGTATGTTACACAAATTAACAACACAACAAATTAGAAATAGCTTGGGAGCGATCACCTCACTTCCAGGGGTTATTATCATCTATAAATTCTTTAATATTATAATAACCCTTTATATCTATATACAAACTTAGTTTAATAAAGTTTTTGAACTTTGAGCAGGTCAAATTTTGTATATTTTCTGGAATTTTGTTGTAAAAGCGTATACATCGCCCCAAGAATGAATTACTGACTCGATGGAGTCGGGTAACTGGTACTACTAGCTTGTATCTGTTCCTAGTATTTACAGAATGAATATCACTTATTTTTGTAAAACTACTTTTATTTTTGTGTACGTACATTACATTTTCATAAATGTATTGAGAGGCCAAAGTTAATATATTAATTTCCTTAAATTTTTGTCGCAGCGACTCTTTAGGCTTTAAATCATAAATTGCTCTTATGGCCCTCTTCTGCAAAACAAATATAATTTCAGTGTCAGCTGCGTGTCCCCATAGCAAAATACCATACGACATTATGCTGTGGAAATAGCTAAAGTAAACTAGTCTAGCTGTTTCAACACTAGTTAGACTTCTAATCTTTTTTACAGCATATGCTGCAGAACTAAGTCTGCTTGCTAGCTTTGATATATGGGGGCTCCATTGAAGCTTCGCGTCTAGTGTGATTCCAAGAAAAATGGTGGTATCTACAAGACTCAGTTTCTCCCCATTTAAAATTACATTAGTATTTAATTGTTTGACATTTGGAGTCATAAATTTCATACATTTCGTTTTAGTGCCATTTAAATGCAAATTATTGACATTGAACCAATTCACTAATTTAGATATAGCATTATTTACTTCGTCATATTTTAGCAAATGTCGACTTAATTTGAAAATTAAAGAAGTGTCATCTGCAAATAATACTATATCATGGTTATCTCCTACTATGTAAGGTAAGTCATTAATATATACAAGAAACAGAAAGGGGCCGAGAATTGAGCCTTGAGGCACGCCCATCTGTACCATCGACCCGGAAGAACTCGTACTGTTGATGACAACTTTTTGCGTTCTCTTACTTAAATATGAAATAATTAATTTTAGAGCATCACTTCTTACACCGTAGTGTTGAAGTTTCCTGATTAATGTTTCATGGTGAACACAATCGAAGGCTTTGGATAGGTCACAAAATATACCCAAAGCATCCTGTGAATTCTCCCATGCATTAAATATATATTTAATCAGCTCAACACCGGCATCAGTTGTCGAGCGACCCCTTGTAAAACCAAATTGATTTTTATGAAGTAAATTATTTATATTAAAGAAATTTAACATTTGATCAAGAATAATTTTTTCAAAAATCTTACTAAGTGTTGGTAGTACAGAAATAGGTCTAAAATTGGCGGGGTCTAATGTACTACCAGATTTAAATAAAGGTATTACTTTACTATACTTCATTAAATCAGGAAACACACCAGATTCGATACTAGTATTAAAAATAACAGCTAAATGAGGCGCGATTGTATCTATTATAGACGCAATAACTTTAACAGAAATCCCCCACAGATCCGCAGTTTTCTTAACATCAATAGTTTTAAAATATTTTACAATATCTTTTGATGATACTTTATGAAATGTAAAATTCTTTGTACAGGCATTTACATTTTGTTTAAGTAATGATTCGGCGACCGCAGGAGAAGAATTCAGTGACTTAGTGGTTAATATCGGAATATCAGTAAAATATTTCTCAAAAACCACTGCAACGTCCTGATCTGATTCGGTTAATTTGTTATTAACACTTAACTTGTAGTTTGAATTGCGAGAGTTGATCTTACCAGTTTCGCTATTAATTATACTCCATGTCATTTTAATTTTATTAGAAGCCGTCTTAATTTTGTTGCTCAAATGCAAAGACTTGGCTGTGGAGCACACTCTTTTAAATATTTTTGAATATTTTTTTTACATATTCTCTAAATTCGACGCTATGGTTATATGACCTTTCATGGTAAAGATCATATAACCTGCGTCTGCTCTTATGGACTCCTGCTGTCGCCCATTCATTAAATGACTTCCGACTGTTCAAGGAGAATGTTTTAGAAGTAAAAGTATTATTAAATTCATTGCAAATAAGCTTAAATAATGTTCCATACAAAAAATTTGGATCATTTTGGTATGAAAGTGATGGAAGTTTTTTCACTATGTTACTTCTAAATTTCTCCAAGCGACGTGCATTTACTGGAACAAACACAACTTTCTCATCTACTTGCTTTTTGTGAACATATGGTAACGAAACTACTTGTCCACAGTGATCAGAACTTAATTTTTGAATTATACATTTATGCAATGGCTTCACATTTGTAAAAATATTATCTATACATGTTGCACTAGATTGAGCAATACGCGTTGGCTCTATAAATAAATTAAAAAGACCATATGATTTAAATAATGATCTAAATTTAATATTGATTGAGGAAGCTTCTAGGAGATTGATATTAAAGTCTCCACATATTACAACAGATTTATTCTGTTTATTAAGCTTAGCAAAAACTTCCTCCATAATTTTTTCAAAAGTATCGTATATAGAACATGGGGGTCTGTAGACGCTCACAACAATGAGGTGCTCAAACTCAACACATGCCATTTCTACAGTTCGCTCAACAGAGAGGCTCACAATATCTTTACGTTCTTTACATGACAATAATTTACTAGCTAATATTAAGGAGCCACCTCTTAAAACCGTTTCTCTATTGAAAGAACTGACCACTTGGTGATTACTGAAGTTAAACATTAAGTTATAAGCTTTTAACCAATGTTCAGTAATACATAAAATATGAATATTGTTGCTATTTAAGAACAACTCAATTTCTAGCTCTTTGCCTATCATGCCTTGTATATTTTGATGCACCAGGTGTAAACAATTTTCATTATCTTTCTGTGGAGTCATACAATTAAAGATTTGTAAGCCACATTCTAAATTATTTAAGTTATTATAGCTGCTAGAGATTACCTCTATTGTCTCATTTTCTAATTTAAATTACTTGGAACTGATTCCAAATTGCATATTAAGTCATTACACTGCTCAAAAGAAGCAGATGTCTGTGTAGCCAAGTCCTTGGCTGAGTTAATATATAAATAATAAGATAGCACATTTGCTATCTGTCTTAAATTATATTTTGATAGGTAATAACTATCTTTAGTCAAAAATTTCTTAATTAAATTATTTATATCTATTAAATTAATTCTATCATTATAATTGTAACAATTAAATGTCAAGTTTAAATTATTATTACATGAAAAGTTATTTATTAATAAATTTAAATCATATCTTATTTTATTTTCCTGCGGCCAACCCTGTATGTAAGGCAATGTAAACAAGATAATTTTATGTACATTTAAAGTATTTAGATTATCAATATATTTTAATAATTGATTTTTGTTTAGATTGCCTCTTCTCCCAACAAGAATTATTAATGTGCTATTAGGACAAAATTTACTAGCTAAAACTTTATCCATTATATGACTAAAGGATGCTCCAGGCATGCAATAATTACTGATCAGATGTCCTTTTAAACAGTTATTTAACATCATGCCCAAATTTTTGCCTATGTCATCACAATACATAATAACTTTATTTTTTTTTATATTTTCATTGCTTTTTAAGTCTATATCCTTTGTCATGACACTGTCATAGAGTGTAGGTGAAAATAATGAGGTCTTACAATTAACTTTGTTATTTACACATATTGTCCCCGATGAACCTGGTATGGAGCGCTGATACTCACTCTGATGTTTTATTAAGGAGTCAAAGCGCTCCTCATTATACTTACATGATTTTACCAGATCATTCATGGCCAATATGTGTTCTTTTATCTCATCTTGAGCCGATGCATATTTATTTGATATAATTTGTAGAGAGCTTTTAAGTGATAAAATTGTTGAATTTAGATACTCTATATCAGTCTCATAACAGTGATTCATATTTTCCACCTCAATTGAATATATTTTAAGTTTATTAATTAGTTCTTGCTTTTCTTTGCATACATTTATATAATTTTTAACATTAATTTTAGTTTTAATTAATTTTTGTAGTTTTCTAATATATTTATTAATTTTTATATATTTCTTTAGTTTTCTTCTACTGCAGGTAGTCCTTGCTGCTGTTCTTGATATGACATAATCATCACCAGTCAAATCGGTTGTTGTGGAGGGTTGCAATGCTTTAGATTTAGAAGATTCACATTCTATGAGCTCGTTGAACAGACTTTGAGTTTGGGACGCTTTCATGTTATCTATGTAATGTTTTAATTGCACAATCTGCTCATTAGCCTCACTTAACTGTAACTGCAATGCAGCAATTAATTTGAGGGATTCCTCATATTCCTTGCTGCACTGGTCAAACTCATCGACTGTTCTCTGAAGTTGATCTCTTTCTTTTGTAACAAATGTATATTCTTTATGCAACTTAACCATGTCACTTTTTAGTTTAGTATTTTTAGCAATTATGTTTATTATTTCCTTTTCATTGTCATCCCTTTCTTTAATTAACAGCTCACACTGCTCCCTTGACGCCTTAAGTTCTTGAAGCGCCATTTGAAGTTGGTTCTCCAATTGGCGCGTTTTGGCGTTGCGTGTATTCATTTTACTATTAAATGTAAACAGCAAAAGAAAACAAAGAAAGAAAACCAAAGAAGCAGAGTAAGCAAATTTCGAAATGTATGGGCTTATTTACAGATCTCAAATTAAATTATCATGTAAATAATTCAAAATGAAATCCACAACAACACTTACTTAATAGGTAAATCTAAAAATGTTAAAGGGATAACAAGAATTACACTTACAATACGTTTAAACGATGTTCGTTACAGCTGTTACTTTTGGTTGAAACACTAAACACAATGTATGTAATTAAAATAGGTACTTCTGACTTTTACTTATATCATTTAATGAATATCATTGAAATATCACTTCATCGTTAGTTGATGTAATAAGCTTTTAATCTCTTATATATGCCATTCAGTGGCGATGTTAAAGATAAAATCCACCATCATTTTTCGTCACGTAACTGTCGAAAGAATTGACCATAGAAAATGCTAGTAAAATTACATGGCTTTCTATCATAAAATCTTGTGCATGCCAAACGTAAAATACCAAGTCTGCGCCGATGATGTCGGCGATCGAGGCATCGACTATGGTGACCGTGCTTCCTTCATACAGTAATGCGTATGTTTCGACGCAGCTTAGCGGCCCCCTTATTATTATGGGCGCAATCTTTAGGTAAGCGCGTCGGTGTTTGTACGGTCGAGTCGCTGTGTTGACCTCCTTTGCCGATGTTGCGGTTTCCATAGCGGGTTCTTTTTCAATTTCTGCTGTTCTGTCGTGATGCAGAAATTTATGGTGTTTCATCTTGCATCCGGCGATGTTTGCCTCGCAGACAGCGGTAACAGATATTATACTTCTTCGCTACGTCCCACCTGTCATTTGTGGACAGAGCGGCGTATGACTTGCAATCGGGCAGTTTGTGTTCTTGTTTGCATTGAGGGCAGCGTTCTTCATATTGTTTCTTGCTTGTGGCAAAGGCACGTTCTATTTTTCTCGGCATTCGCTCTCTCTTTTCGCTGTCCTCTGCGATGAACTCTGGCAAGACATACGCGCTGCATTTATCCGCTTCTTCGTTTAAGAACATTGATATCTTCTTTCTTTCTGGCTGCATAGTCGTACCATTTGCTTCCCAATATGGGTGTGAGTTTGTCTGTGATAACTCGCGTCATTTCCGGACTATGTAGATAGTGTGCTTTCTTGAGTACTCCCACGGTGCCCACTACGTTTGCTATGCGATTTGCGAATATGAATAGCTCCCTGGGATTGTCCGTAACTTTGTACAGCAGCTTCAGCTCCTCTATTTCTAAGTGAATTAACGCTTCTGGTTGTCCGAATCTCCTTTCCAAAGCTTCTATTATCACTGGTTGGCTTATAAGTAGGCAACCTGCGGCTTCTTTTGCTGTCCCTTTTAAGCTTCGTATTCTCGCTATGTTTTCGTTCATCGCTAAGTACTTTGAAGATTCTTCGTACGTTGTTTTGAAGCTGAACCATTCTTTGCTGCTACTATTGAACGTGGGTAGCTCTTGCACATATTTCGGCGGCTCCCTTGTGCTTCGTACTGCTTGTGACAGAGCAGCGGCTAAGGTAGCGACGTCGATTTGTTGCTGCACCTGTCCATAGTCTTCTTTCTGCGGCGCGGTATGTTGCGGAGCGTATTGCGGTGCACACTGTTGAAGTACAGGTGGTGCGATCTGCAGTGCTGGTTGCGGCGTGGGCTGCGGTGCGGGTTGCGATATAGGCTTTTCTTACAACCATGTACTAATGCGCACTGATGCTAAATCGTCTTCTATTTCTTCATCTTCGTCATCGGTTGGTCCGATTTCTGCTTGTAGTCGCTGCACGTGTATTTCTTGCAATTCCGTTCTTGCTTGCAACTGAGCCTGCTCGAGCTTGAGTTCGGCTAACCGCTCTTTCGCCTCTAACTCCGCGAGGAGTCTCTTGCGTGAGGCTACGGAGCGGCGCGACCTAGTCTCGCCGGGCTTCAATGTGCGCTGCGATCTTTGATCACCCTCTTGCTGGGTTTCTTCCGTTGCGGCCGTTTTATCGGTCGCAGAGGTAGCGGTTGTATCGCTGACCGTTGTGGTTTCGCTAGTGGTGTTTGATGAAACACTAGCCGCTGAGTCGCCCCCGGAGGCCTCTTCAGTGGCCCCCTGGGTTATCTGTTCATCCTTGCGACGCTTCGATGATTCTCCGTTGTTACTACGCGTAATCACCATTTTTCTTCAAAATAATGTTTTTTCGTTCTTGCGATTTGCTTCTTTCTTCCGGCAAAACCAAGACCGATATTGTCTTTTTCTTCTAGTAATCCGGCTTCTTGAAGGACCATTAATGTTACGGATCGCCGTAACGACGTTCGAAAAATGAATGAAACGCGTTGGTCTTGCTTAAATAGGAGACAAGCGGCGGTGAGGAGGAACTTGTACTTTTTCTCTTTTCTTGCTGTTGCCCTTTCGGTGGCTGGAGAGCGACTGCCGACCATGCCGGCCGGCCCGTCTTTTATATGATTTGGCCGCGGCTGGCCAGCGGACCCTTGCCTCACCCACGCGCCTTTCTTTATTTTGTTACAATTCTTACGACTAATAAACAGGATTAAATATACAATATTCTTACAACTACTTATTCTACTAATATGTACACAACAATCTTTTTACATACTAAAATGGTTTAAACTTTATTTTTAGCTGCTTTAGGGTGAGGACCCTACCCCGCCTCAGCACTATAAATATAAAACGTTGCGTCGCGGCGCGGTGCACGTATCCTTATTTGCTCCGCGGCCGCGTCACGATAACATGCTCTATTGACATCATAATATCTTATCTTGCGTGCCTAAGGGCTTAAATATATTTAATATACAAGAAAGATAAATATCTAACTTATATCTTACAAATACAATTTACATTTTTAAATCTACGCTAACTCTCTCTATTCATTCGGTGTCTTTATTGGGAGTTATTGCATAGTTACAACAAAACATTAAACATAGTTATAACACAACATTAAGCATAGTTATAACACAACATTAAGCATAGTTATAACACAACATTATTCTTTTTATCATTCAATATAAAGTTACAATACAAAGTTATATTTTTAATATCCCGAATAAGGCTGCGCCTGTTCTTCCGCATTGCTATGTGCAACCATCGCTAGTTGTCGAACCATGAGCGCGACCCGACGATTGTAACACCTTCATGGCTCCGCACACTGCTCCTATGTTGTTCAACTAGCGTCGGTTACAACAAGCATGTATTTCGTTCGTATCATGTTGTTTGCGTCGTGCACATGTATATTTATCATTTTAATTTACAATTATATATTTATTCAGCCCAAACTGATGAAAAAACTATATAGATACCCCATAATACTAATAATATATTTATTCATTGACCAAAAGTAACAAAACATTTAAAAGTTAAACTAATACAAATATAATATTTTAAGTAGGACGACGAAAGGGTTCTGACTCAGCACTTGTTGCAGAGAATCTACAACGTTGTTACTCTGTCAGCACCCGTATACATTATAAACTAAAGTATAACAGTACGCGTACATCACTGATTATAAAACAAATAGCAATTGATTTGTTTAATTATTTATTCAGCCAGTACAAGAACTATTTAAACAAACAATACAATGTTTTATATTGTTACTATTAATATAACACTGAAACAGGAGACGGGCAGCAGCATCTTCCTAATAACAACTGTAAATAATAAAAGACTGCGGTTGCTAATCTCCCTGCCGAGCATGGCAGCTATGAAAAATCGTCCCTACGAGGCATTTTATGGGGGAGGCTTATGTTCAGCAGTGCAATTTCATTGCTTTTAATGGATGGATAATGAAAATGATTATTAAATACTTAGCGATTTTTAAGTAACGTTTTGTCAACTTTATAATATAACTAGCTGTTCCCCGCTACTTAGCCCACGCGTAATTTATTACGATTGGATTTCATGGGTTTTAAGTTTTTGCGCGGAACCCTTATTCATTTTATAAAATAAAAGTAGCCTAAGTTACTTCATATAACATTAGCTATCTGCCAGTGAAAGTGCGGTCAAAATTGGTACAGCCGTTTCGGAGATTAGTCGGAACAAACAGACAGACAGGCAGACAAAAATTTAAAAAAATCGTGTTTTTGTTATAAGTTCCGTATATACTTTCATTTGCATATAGTAAAACGCTGTTATTTCGACATTACAAACAGACACTTCAATTTTCTTAATTTGTATAGATATATACGAGTAGATATTATCATAGGAATATTTATGATTCTTATAAACAAACATTGTGTAACATAAACTGATACTCATTCCATATTGGTTAACTTCTTTAGTCCTGATTTTATATTTAACAAAGCGCTAGACCAAGCGTGAAAGGGATTCCCTCCTCTTTGTGTTATATTCAAATGAGCAATCTGCTTACTACTGTTGTTTACATTTAGTTGCTTACACGAGAGCTTTTATTAAATTTATTTATTAAATGAGATTGACTTCATTATGACGACCAGACGACAACTGTTCAGTGATGTCTCTGTGATCGCGAGGGTGAAAACCGGCAGCGATCACCGAATGGTTAGAGGCACACTGAACCTAAATGTTAAGTTCGAGAGGTCTCGTCTGATGAAGTCAACGCTCCGTCCCCCTCGTGCTCTAATCCAAAGTCCCGAAACCTTTCAGCTCGAGTTACAAAACCGTTTTCAGTGCCTAGAAGACTGCAATGAAGTGGACGATATGAATGACAAGCTCGTGGAAACTGTCCATGCGGTCGGAGCTAAGTTCTGCAAGACCCACCGCAGAAGAACACAAAAACTCCCCGATCACACTCTTAATCTCATGGCTGTTAGACGGGAGATGAGGCTACATTCTTCAACAGATTTGACAGCATACAGGCAACTGAACAGACAGATCTCCAAATGCATGCGGCGAGACTTACGCAACTTCAATACAGCTCGTGTTGAAGAAGCGATCGAGCGGAACCAAGGCTCCGAAGTCTTTGCCAGAGATCTGTCTGCCAGAAAGAGCCAACTGTCAAAGCTGAAGACCGAATGTGGCAGCATCGTTTCCGGGGCACCTGAGATTTTGAGTGAGATTGAGAGGTTCTATGGGCAGCTGTACACGTCATCGTTGGAGCCACACGCAAGTGTGAGTAACGATCCAAGAGCGAGTCTTATTCGACACTATTCCGAAGATATCCCGGACGTCAGTCTGAGCGAGATTAGAATGGCTCTCCAGCACCTTAAAAACGGCAAGGCCCCAGGCGAGGATGGAATTACAGCGGAGCTTCTGAAAGCGGGTGGAAGACCGGTACTTGAAGTCCTTCAGAAGCTCTTTAATTCCGTCCTCCATGGTGGCATTACACCGGAGGCGTGGAGCAGAAGTGCGGTGGTCTTGTTCTTCAAGAAAGGTGACAACGCTCTCTTGAAGAACTACAGACCGATTTCCCTTCTGAGCCGCGTCTACGTGCTGTTTTCGAGAGTCATTACGAATCGTCTCGCGCGCAGACTTGACGACTTCCAGCCTCCCGAACAAGCCGGTTTCCGAAAGGGCTTTAGCACCATAGACCACATACATACCCTAAGGCAAATTGTACAGAAGTCCGAAGAGTACAATTTGCCACTATGTCTGGCGTATGTGGACTATGAGAAAGCCTTTGATTCCGTCGAAATTTGGGCGGTGCTGCAGTCCCTTCAGCGGTGCCAAGTTGACTGTCGGTATATCGAAGTGTTGAAGTGTTTGTACAGTAGAGCTACGATGGCTATCCGAGTACAGAACCAGAGTACGAAACCTATCCAATTGCAGAGAGGTGTAAGACAGGGTGACGTTATATCCCCGAAACTCTTCACCGCTGCATTGGAAGACGTTTTCAAGCTTCTGGACTGGAAAGGATACGGAATTAACATCAATGGCGAGTACATCACTCACCTTCGATTTGCCGACGATATAGTCTTCATGGCAGAATCGCTGGAGGAGCTAAGCACTATGCTCAATGACCTCAATAGTGTCTCCCAACGGATAGGTCTTAAGATGAACATGGACAAAACAAAGATTATGTTTAATGTCCATGTCACACCTATGCCGGTAGTTGTTGGGAGCTTTAAGCTCGAAGTTGTTGACGAGTATGTTTACCTGGGACAAATAGTCCGTCTAGGTAAGTCCAACTTCGACCGAGAGGTCAATCGACGGATTCAACTCGGCTGGGCAGTGTTCGGGAAGCTACGACACATCTTCTCGTCAGAAATACCTCAAAACCTTAAAACAAAATTGTACAACCAGTGCGTGTTGCCAGTGATGACTTACGGAACTGAGACGTGGTCCTTCACTGCTGGCCGTATGAGGAAGCTCAAGGTCGCTCAGCGAGCTATGGAGAGGGCTATGCTCGGAGTTTCTCTGCGTGATAAACTTAGGAATAAGGATATCCGCAGTAGAACCAGAGTAACCGACAGAGCCCAACGGATTAGTAAGCTGAAGTGGCAGTGGGCCGGCCATATAGCTCGAAGAACTGACAACCGATGGGGAAGAAAGGTTCTCGAGTGGCAACCTCGTACCGGTAGGCGAAGTGTAGGGCGTCCCCCCACAAAATGGAGTGACGACCTGGTAAGACATGCAGGAAGTCGATGGATGCAGGTGGCTCGGGACCGTGCTTTGTTGCATTCCTTGGGGGAGGCCTATGTTCAGCAGTGGACTTGTGAAGGGCTGTAATGATGATGATGATGATGACGAGAGCTTTAGTCAATATCACATAATATTCTACGATTTAACCCTGACATTTAATCGCAAAAAAAGAAATTTTTATTTCAAAAATAAACCTTTAAATAACAAAAGTAAAAGCCGACTTCAAACAGCTAAAAAGAAAAACAAAATTATTTTAACATAATAGCTTCTGAAGTCGTTGCTAATACATAGTGTATAGATGAATTAAAGCCCAGGACCTTTGCTCAAGCCAGACGTTATATACAGAGCAGGATCAGGGAGCAGCGTCAAAGGTGCTAGACATTTAGTACTGTAAACGTAAGTATGCCCGCCAAACGTCACAATTATGGCAATTTCTTTCTACACCTGGGGAGGTCTATGTTCAGTAGTTGACTTTTATGACTTGTAAAAGAAGGTCGGTGATATCAGACTTATTTATTAAAATTTTTGTCTTAATATTATTCTTTCTTTTGTTTAGTATGTTGCTTTACGAATGTGGTGTACATGGTTTAAGCAGAGTCAACCGCATGCTTTTATCCCATGATTGCACTACCACTCTGCTTTCGTTTCAAGATGTGCAGTATCAATATCTGCGGGCACGGCAGTGCCCCCGCCAAGTCGAGCAAAAAGCGGCACGGCCGTACCATCCTTTTCTCGAAGCAGTTCAGGCCATTTCTGAAACCCTATAACTTCGTTATGGATAAAACTAGAAGCCTCAATTTTCAATAACCAAGTAGGCATTGTATAGACTCAATATATTTCAAATTTTATTAAATTTGAACCAGTAGTTTAAGAATTATAACTAGTCAAAATTTCTTAAGTTTGTCACTCACTGACTGACCGATCATCAAAACTCTGAGGCACTTATAGCAGACATAGAAACTTCAAATTTAAAATGCTATTATTTTTTAATATATAAATCAAGGAAAAATTAAAATATTTTACAATTTCGGTCCAGTTTTTGAGATACACCAACTGCATAAATAACTTTGTAATCCCATATAAACATATAGTATTACAAAGTTACATTTGCAGTGAATGATTCAGTGTACCTATATATGTGTAATGGAATAATAGGTGTAAATAGCTACCTATAGTATGTGCCATATCGATTGAGAAAAACGGACAATGACCTCAGATATGAGCCGAGTGTCAAAAGGCGTAACTTACAAAATCTCAATTTAGATGTGATAACAATATTTAAATATTGATATTATTCCCACTTCTAGGTCAGCACATATGTTTTGTTTTTTTGTTTCTTAAATAATATTGTCTGTGGTTCCTATAAACATAGTAAAATCTTACGGTACATCGCGAAAAATGTGTTATATTTTATATTTCAATTTATGGTAAGTAACGCAGCAATTCATTTAATAACAGTTTCATATTAAAAAAATATTTGAAGCAATATAATCACCATATTGAGCTTTTGCAAATTCATCCCTTTAAAATAAACAAAACGCGCGTTACGTCAGTTCGTTCTAAAAGAAACGTGACAATGGCAGCCAGAGATGCGTCACCTTTTTTGGGCCGGTCCGCCATTTTGTTTTCATTCGTGTTCGGATAGCGCTTGCGTGTGTACGTCTCGGGTAATTCATAGCATTCATTGCATTGTTTTAGTTGAGTTTTTACTGTTAAATTTGTTATATCGTTAAGTTTTTGTTTTTTGAATCTGTTATATTAGTTTTACTGTGACGGTCGTTACTAAATCGACATGAGTTCAGGAGAATTTGGTGAAGGACCCGGTCCTTCAACATCAAGTGGAAAGAGACGTCGCCGACCCATAATAAACGTAGCAGGTACGTACAAATAGGTACAAATGCGACGACGTAGCCTTTCTATTTCTTAAAGCGCTCTTTTTATGTGACCATGTGGTATTTATTTTCTAAAACAATATGTATTTATGCGATGTAGTACTATGGTAGTATATTTTTGTCATTTATTTACAGGCCCATCTTCTGGAGCACCTTTAACGTCACCAGTAAAAAAGAGAAAACCTACCACTTTGTCGGTCGGGGAACAAGAGATTATCATTAATGTATACAAATATGTCAAAAACACCTGGCCCGAAGACGTGTATCCTTCAAACGTTAATATGGTAGAAAAGGTTTCGGAGATCTCAGGAGTCAGCAAGAGCACTATATATCGCGTATTAAGCGTGTATAGAGATTCCCATAAAATACCAGAAAAGGGAATAATTAATAAAAGAAAAAAGTCTGTAATTGACAAGTTGGACGATTTTGATAAATCGGCTATAAGAGCGAAAGTGCATCAGTTCTTTCTTGCAGGAGAATTACCGACTTTAGACAAAATTTTGCTCAGTATAAATCAAGATGACCAGTTGCCAAACTTGAGCAAAACTTCCCTGCGACGTGTGTTGCGCCATTTAAAATTCAAATATATAAAGAGAAACAGAAAAAGTGGTCTAATAGATCGCCCAGAGATAGTTCTGTGGCGTACCAGATATTTGAGAGAAATACAAATATTAAGAAACGAGGGACGTAACATTTTTTACCTTGACGAAACATGGATTAACGCAGGTCATACTATGGGAAAGGTATGGGAAGACACCACAATTGAATCTTCTCGTCAATCACGGTTAGAAGGCTACTCTACTGGCGCGAAAGCCCCTTCGGGTAAAGGAAAGCGATTAATAGTTGTACACGTTGGCAATGAAAATGGCTTTTTGGAGGGATGTGATTGGGTATTTGAATCATCATCTACTGGTGACTACCATGAGAGTATGGACTCTCTCCATTTCGAGGACTGGTTTAGAAAAGTAATAGAAAAACTGCAAAGCGGCGATGTCATAGTTATGGATAACGCTAGTTACCACTCCAGACGTTTAGAAAAAACCCCAACAATGTCTTGGCGGAAACAAAATATGCAGGAATGGCTAGAATCTAAACAGATCGCATACGTGCCCTCGGACACAAAGACCCACTTAATGGAAAAAATAAAGGCAGTTAAAGATAACTATCGAAGTTACGTCACCGACGAGATGGCAAAAGAAAAAAGCATCACAGTGGTAAGGTTACCTCCTTATCACTGTGAGCTTAACCCCATTGAACTTGTGTGGGCAGATGTGAAAGGGTACGTTGCACGAAAAAATACAACTTTCAAGTTAAAAGATGTTAAAAATTTACTTAAAGATGGTTTAACTCAAATCACGCCAGATAAATGGAAAAACTGTGTTCAGCATGTCCTTAAGGTTGAACAAAAAATGCGTGGCATGGATGATAGAATTGACCAAACTGCAGATCGCTTTATAATTAATGTTACAGATAGTTCATCAAGTGAAGATACGAGTGATGATTGCACCGAATAAAAATAAAGTTCTTATATAATATTAAAAATAAAGTTTTATCTTTTGCATAAGTACGTACTTATTCGGTGTCGTTATCACTCGAATCTTTATATGTGTTATAAATTAATGTTTTTTGTTGTTAAATGAATAAAGTACTTTATAACAATAGATGATTTTTCTTCTACAGCGATCTTTCACATAACTTTTTAATAATAGTTAATAAATATATATTATATCAATCATTATAAAAAAATCATTATAAATAAAGAAAGTACTACATATAAAATGTGCCTATATATTGAAGGTTTGTAACCCCTGGTTAAACGACCGAAAGGTCATTGTCCGTTTTTCTCAATCGATTTGGCACATACTATAGATATAACTATCTACAAAAAGAAATGAGATGCCATCAAAAACATAACTTGTAAAAAAGCCAAGTCTCGCAACTCAGTTCTTCTACCGTAAAAAGTAGTAAGATCCATGTAATACCAAGTCGGTTAATTTATTTAGTCCATACATTAATACATAGATTGACTTGGCAATCGCACTAAACAATCTAATTTAATATAATATGTATTACTTGTGAAATATATTGTGTTTTCATGCAATTGCCAAGTCAATCTATGTATCAATGTATGGACTGAATAAATTAACCGACTTGGTATTACATGGATCTCACAACTTTTTACGGTAGAAGAACTGAGTTGCGAGACTTGGCTTTTTATACAAGTTATGTTTTTGATGGCATTTAAATTACTATAACCAATACATTGAGCATGTAGTGGCGGTATAAGAATATCCACTACTCCATATCGACTCGTGCGTGTTGTAAGAAGCGACAGAGCAATTCCAGCTAGTAGATGGACAACATCGTTTTCCCTTTTACAAATAGACAATAAAAACTGTGGTTAGCCATTCCGCTTGCTAGGCGTGGCAACTATGGCAAATATCTCATATGAAGCAATCAATGGCAATAAATAGTTTAAGCTATGGTCAGCAGTAGACTTTGATGGACTGTAACGATAATCAATAAATAGAAAATTTCCGTGTCGCAATGGCTATAATATGTTAGGCAGCGGCGTTGTGAGCCCGCAGGAACAAATCCCGCACGGAACAAGTGTTTGTACATATTATATAATTGGGTAATGTTTGTCCGTGTCAAATTAATGTATATACAATATCTAAAAAGTACTGGATAAAACCTAGTATGGAAGTTTTTAAAGAAATGTTAAGGGAAAGTAAAACAAGATCACAAATAAGGAATAAAATTGTTACTAATTTATTCTAATTTATATAACTAATTAAATATGTAGGACATAGGTTAATACTATAAAAGTATTAACTAAAAAAGTGTAAAGTTTTCAAAAAAAAATTGTGTAAGGGGTCATTATAGATACACGAATTAAAAATAAGTAACAATAAACGAAATAATGTCTCTAAAATATTAGATTTAGCTTTTAATGTGTAGTTCATGCTTACTACTAAAAAAAACGTAATCTCTAGGAATGAGATGATGCTGTTTTCAACCGTTTTCAATTTCAATTGTGCAATAAATTATATTGTTAAAAACTATTTTCAAAATTATTTAAATAAAAGAATATTACTCATATTAGAGATTACTCTGAGGGTTAATTGATAAACATAATAAAAGTGTGAGAGCGGATGTTCAAATTGCTCTCTTGATTACGCAATTAATTATTATCAGGAATGAGGCAGCGTACAGCACTACACATCCAACATAGAGTAGGCACAGGTTGACCAACCGTAATATGTCCCAGTCACAATCACATACTTTCACATTCAACGTGGAGGATATAATTACAGGATAACCCTAAAGTATGCAAACAAACAGCAACACCTTACATCTCAGTGCAACACAGACAGCCTCTCAGCAACACGATTATCCTTGCTTACACTAGAAAAACCACCACAACGAACAGAACTACGTCATTTGTCTTACTTGGAAGAATCTCAATGTAGAGGCAAGAAGTAATGTTTTACCCCACCGGCATTATATCGACATAGACTCGTAAAATTAGCATTAAGCATAAATGATGTTCAATACTCGCAAGTATTATTTAATTTATATTGAATAAAATTATTATATTCTCTTCCATTTTATTCTATTCTAATAAGTACCTATACTACTTATTACATTTCATTTTCGAACAATCTTAAACAATTTCTAAGCAATTTCAGGTTATAATACAAATTAATTGAATATTAGTTCAATCGTAAGCAGAAAGCTATTACGTATATTTAAGGTTAGATTCTGCTTACAATCCAATAAAATTTCACAAGATTAACTTGTTCAATCCAAGACCATCGTTTAAATTGCTAAATTGGCATAAATATTATATTATTTGTAAGTTACCTACATTATTATTATTTTTTTTATAGGATAAGGGTGACAAACGAGCACAGTCCACCTGATGGTAAATGGTTGCTGTCTGTGGTAAATCTATCCTCTATTACATATCAAAATGCAGATGCGTTGTCACCCGTGAGGACTAAGGTGGAATGCCTCATTTCCAGTTAAAAGGGCCTCCGGCCACCAAGCGAAACGCAGAGGTAAACCACTACTTCACGCTGGTTTTCTGTGAGGTCGTGGTACCACCCCGGTTCGAGCCGGCCCATCCGTGCGACAGCAAACGCTGCCGCGTGGCTCTACCACTGTTAACTATGATTTAATTTTGTTAATTATGATTTAAGGAATATCATAGTTGATGTAATAAGCCTTTAAACTCTTATATTTGCCACTCAGTGGCGATGTTAAAGATATGTACATGCCAAACGTAAAATACCAAGTGATTTGGTCCAAATCCTTCTTATTATGGACAACGCCCATTTCGTAAGCATAAAAAAGAAACTTCATTACGAACAAGAACATCTTTTCCCTTTTCCCAGATGCCCTCCGCCTCCCCCCCCCCCCCCCCTGTCAATCATGTTGATAGGCAGGAGTGAATATAGTTTATTTTGGTATTATTTTAAATAAATAATTGTTACTCAACTCATGACGTGCTGCCCGCAGTAGAAACAAAGTAACCGCACATATCCCAACAGTTAGCTGAAGGGACAATAGGCTGACAATACAGCCCGTAGTACAGACAGCGGCTATGTGAAAAATGTTCGTGAGTGACAGCCTTGTCCCGGCTAGCGGAATTTAGGTCGGTCTTCACTAAATGGAGTTTTGACCTGGACCTCAAGACCGTGTATTGTGGCTTTAGTTGTGGGAGCCTATGTCCGCGGTGAGTTTGTAATGGACTGTAATGATTATGTCACGCAACATTGTTTTTGCAGGGTCTTGCTGAAATATTCATACCACCATCTATGAAAGCAATGAGGTCTTTCTGACATCTTCTACACTCAAACTTAAACATAGGCCTATCCCATGGTTTACCTCATAGAGGGATATTTGCCATATTTGCCATGTTTGGTAGGTGGGTGGCAAGCGCAGTTTATTATTTTTAGTTCTTATTAGGAAGATGTTACTGACCATCGACTAATTTCTTTCCTTGTGCGAGGCAACGGCATTATAACAAAAAAATCAGTTAATATTGTTATAACGAATCAAAAAGAAACGAATAAGCTATCTTAAGTAACATAAACTCGAATAAAAAGGAAGTTAAAAAATAAAGTAAAGACCTAACCGAAATTGGATTGTAAATTATTATTGCATACCTTAAGCGAAAGCGCAAGGTAATGTTCTACTATCGCCTAAAAATTAAAATTCCAACATTTTATCGAATAAAATCGTATCTAGCTATCATATTATACATATAAATGATATAAAAAGCACATTGTTAGAAAGATAAATGATTGTTGAACTTATTAATAATTTTTTTAAATCGATTAATTGCTATTTTTAAATAAAAAAAAGGGTTTTAGTGGCTTATGGTGTGGATTTATCATGTCCATGTGGCTTGTAAACACTATAACTTTTGAAAATATCAGTTGTTTAACTCAATCTGTGACAGTGTAACTTTGTTTTGTTTAGCTATAATTAATTTTTTTCGGCTCCAAAATGGCGAAATTTTCGTTGATTTTGTTGCCTCGTATATAAATTGTTTCTGTAAATGGGGATCTACAGCCACAGAGTAGTTTAGTTCACAGAGTACCTTTGTATTAATTAAGTTTAGTTCGGCTTCAGTCGCCGTCGTGAGTGGAAATTGTTTCGGTTGTTTTCAGCGGCTCAAAAAGATCGCTGTACAAATACACAATATTCGAATAACCAAATTTCTTAAATACTTGATTATAATAATAATAAGAGATTTTTTTATTACAATATTTAAAAGCACAGAATAAATAATAGTAGTACGTACTAAAAGTAAGTAGTATAATTTTTTTTTGTCATGGGTGACATTTTCATGCTTTTCGAGGGTGTCGAAACCGATAGGGTTGTCGAAATGTAAATCCAAGATGGCGGCCGCAATAGGTATGAATTTTTTCATCATGGGTGTCATTTTCATGGTTTTCGAGGGTGCTGAAGCCGATAGTGCTGTCGAAATGTAAATCCAAAGTGGAGGCTGCAATAGGTATAAAATTTTTCATCATAGGTGTCATTTTCATGGTTTTCGAGGGTGTTGAAACCGATAGTGCTGTCGAAATGTAAATCCAAGATGGCGGCTGAATAAGGTACCAATTTATTCATCATGGGTGTCATTTTCATGGTTTTCGAGGGTGTTGAAGCCGATAGTGCTGTCAAAATGTAAATCAAAGATGGCGGCTGCAAAATATATCAATTTTTTCATCTTGGGTGTCATTTTCATGGTTTTCGAGGGTGTTGAAACCGATAGTGCTGTCGAAATATAAATCCAAGATGGCGGCTGCAATAGGTATCAATTTTTTCATCATGGGTGTCATTTTCATGGTTTTCGAGAGAGTTGAAGCCGATAGGGTTGTCGAAATGTAAATCCAAGGTGGCGGCTGCAATGGGTATCAATTTTTTCATCATGGGTGTCATTTTCATGGGTTTCGAGGATGTTGACGCCGATAGTGCTGTCGAAATGTAAATCCAAGATGGCGGCTGAAGTAGGTACCAATTTTTTCATCATGGGTGTCATTTTTATGGTTTACGAGGGTGTTGAAGCCGATAGTGCTATCGAAATGTAAATCCAAGATGGCGGCTGCAATAGATATAAATTTTTTCATCATTGGTGTCATTTTCATGGTTTTCGGGGGTGCTGATGCCGATAGTGCTGTCGAAATGTAAATCCAAGGTGGCGGCTGCAATAGATATCAAGTTTTTCATCTTGGGTGTCATTTTCATGGTTTTCGAGGGTGTTGAATCCGATAGTGCTGTCGAAATGTAAATCCAAGATGGCGGCTGAAGTTGGTACCAATTTTTTCATCTCGGGTGTCATTTTCATGGTTTTCAAGAGTGTTGGAGCCGATAGTGCTGTCGAAATGTAAATCCAAGATGGCGGCTGCAATAGGTATAAATTTTTTTCATCATGGGTGTCATTTTCATGGTTTTCGAGGGTGTTGAAGCCGATAGTGCTGTCGAAATGTATTTAAGCTACTGTAATAATTCTGTATAATCATGTTATACGTAATTTTTTTAATGCGCTTAAGGTATGCCCAATTGGATTTACCAATATATTTTATTTATATTGTCCATGGCGAAGGTGAAAAATAAAATTGAACTCTTCCTAGACGGTTGAACCGATTTTGATGAAATTTTGTGTCTGATTAAGTTGATTCAAGATCAGTTTAGATTAACAATTTGACCCGGTAGGTGGCGCTGTTGTCGAGATCCAGAAATCACCCGAGCAAAGCCGAGGCGTATATCTAGTGTTATATAAGTATGTTGCAAGGAGCGGTGGGTACTAATAAATTTACAGGTTTTAGTAAAGGTCGGTGCGGTAATTTATACATTATGAAAGATATGAACAAAAATAAGTTTAGGGTCGGGTCCCTACGCACCCATTTAACGTTTAAAGGTTAATTGTATTTATTTATTTACTTATAATTAATTACAACGGCTTGCGCCAATGACAGTAATTAATAGGTAAAACTAAACATATAACATAATTAACATAATTCAAAAACAAATAACAAGTCAGAGATCAAACATACTTAACAATAACTAGAGGAAATAAAATAATATAAAACAGAATAAAGTGACAACAACATACAACTAATTTACCTAACAAACATGGCTTTCACATAACATGGATAGTTGTCGTGAAGCGACAATTAAAAAAAAAAGAACCTAACCTAAGAACAACAAAACAACAAAAGTAGAACAAGAAAATAATATATTTAAAATTTTAAAAAGATATTTACAATTTTATATAAAAAAATGAAGTATGATGATGGTGATGGGTGACGTGAAATTACAATTAGATAGAATATAAAGAAAGAAAAATATTGAAGCGGAGCCTGAAGGTCAAAGTGGCACACGCTGCGCTTGGAGTAGGAGTAGGCACACGCTAAGCTTGGAGTTTCTTGGCGGTGGTGGCACGCAGCGCCTGGTCTAGGCACACGCAGCGTCTGGAGTTGGCACACGTAGCGCTTGGAGTAGGCGCTCTCAGCGCCTGGAGTAAACAGTCGCAGCGCCTAAAGATAGCATGGGCACTAGTAGGTGGAGGTGCAGGCGACGACTCCAGATGAGGGAAGGCTTGCAGAATCCCGGAGTAGTGCGGCCCCGCACTTGGAGTGGGTTAGGCGACGACTTCGGGTGAACATAGAGGCTTGCAGGATCCCGGATCAGTGCAGCCCCGTGCTTGGAGTAGGCTACGCCGACGACTTCAGGTGAAGACAGAGGCTTGCAGGATCCCGGAGCAGTGCGGCCCCGCGCTTGGAGTAGACTACGCCGACGACTTCAGGTGTAGATAGAGGCTTGCAGGATTCCGGGGCAGTGCGGCCCCGGGATAAGGCCCTTAGGAGATGCTTCAAGTTGGGAAGCTGAAGCGAGACTGTCTGTATTCACCGATGGTTCGGCTTTTATACCTTTTTAAAGAGAACGGGAAATTATTTAAATTAAAAGGAAATTTTTGTAAATGACCCAGAGCAAAAGAGTATTTATGTGGAAATATTGAAATAAAAACATACGACCGGTAACGAATTTAAATAAAAATTGCCATGACAACCAAATAAATAACGATGTCAAAAACTAACAATTTTTGGTTTCAGGCTTATAATTAAAAAACGACAAGATTTAAGTGAGAAATGAGATATAATTGATATAGAAAAAAAAATAGCGCAACAGCGCGCACGAAACCCGAAATTGCAGAGTTACGGAGAACTAAATAAAAGATCGAAAAAGGTAAGACTCCATCGACACCGATTTAAAAAGTGCTGATAGCGTGAAAATACGAAGTGAAAATGATTTGTTATTGTATAAAAACGTTACAGGATCCTATGGAAATAAAGGTGATGCAAAATATGAATGCAGAAAATCAAAAACAGAATGGAAAAATAAATTTAAAATAGAGTAAAATGATATGTAAGTAGCATAACACTACATAGTTTGACATGATCACCTTGAGTGTGTCATTAAAGATGTCACATTCCGGGACTGTCTCCATTAAGGAGTTTAAAGCACCATGCATGCGACACAACGGGGATTGCGCGCGCGACACAGTGCGGCAATGGGATGTGGCGAACAGCCGGTGTCGTCGAGTATTAATTATTGCTACTAAGATATTTGTTATATAATTTGTATGAAAGTAAAGTAAAGTTGACAAAACAGCCTAGATACGTCTTACTGCTGGGCACAGGCCTCCTCTCATTTCTGAAAGAGTTTTAAGGCATGGGAATATCCGCCGCGCTGCCCCAATGCATGTTTTCAGACTTCATAGGTATGTCTTAGAAATAGTTCTTTTTCTTATTTCTCAGACATGCAGGTTTCCTCACGGTGTTTTCTTTCAACGCCGATAATGTGGTAAATCAGAGGTTAAAATTGCAATTAACAATTTCATTGGTACCGACTGGGTATGAACCCGTGTTGCTCGCGTACTGTGCAATTTACAGCGAACACTTAGCCCCTGACCTACCACGGCTCTCCTGAGTTACCGCGGCTCGTATGATTTGAATAATTAATACATATTATTTTCTAATAATGAATGACAAAATTTAATTTTTTTACATTAAATTACATTGCTGGGAAATCTTTGGCCGAATGTTGACGAATATGTATGCCAAATTTATATTTGGCATACATATTTGTCAGGTATTATTGCCTGAGCCAAAATACCCAAAACTCACCACAAATCCACATCCACCTTCGACCAGAAAATCTACAGGCAAATCAAGGAAAATTTCAACAAACCTTCTCGTCAGGTGTAAAAATTTAAAAAAAAGGAAGTAGAAAAAGAAGTCTTCTTTTACTTCGTTGGCTTTTAAAACTCCAATACTCGACTTGGACCACTCCCATTGTGCTTATATCGTCACTATTGGCAGGCTTGACGACCGCAGTACCAGATGTTTCACACAAATCATTAATATGGCGCTGATTGTCGGCGCTGTCTTATATCGCCATCTAACGGAAGCTATTAGATCTTTTTGGCATTTCTCATAATCGTTTCTTAGGACATTCTCAAATCGAAATGGTGCTTTGGATTCTTTTACTTGCGAGATTATAATAAACATCTAAAATCAGTGCCTGTACCAGTGACGTAAGAAACACTACACAGTTTCTTTTTATTTATTCATACAGATATTTATTTATTGTGTGTACTGTAGGGTTATGATGGCTATCCAAGTACATAAACAGAGTAGGAAACCCATCCAACTGCAGAGAGGTGTAAGACAGGGTGACGTTATATCCCCAAAATTCTTCACCGCTGCATTGCAAGACGTTTTGAAGCTTCTGGACTGGAAAGGATACGGTATTAACATCAACGGCCATTACATCACTCACCTTAGATTTGCCGACGATATATTCCTTATGGCAGAATCCCTGGAGGACCTAAGCACTATGCTCAATGACCTCAATATTGTCTCCAAACGGATAGGTCTTAAGAAATTGAATATGGAGAAAACAAAGGTTATCTATAAAGGTAACATCTTTCATCCTTATCTGAAACTTGGTCCTTCACAGCTGGCCATGTGAGGAAGCTCAGTGTTGCTCCGCGAGCTATGAGGAGGACTATACTCGGAGCTTTTCTACGTGATAAACTTAGAAATGAGGATATCCACAGTAGAACCAGAGTAATCGACATAGCCCAACGGATTTGTAAGCTGAAGTAGCAATGGCCAGCCCATATAGCCCGAAGAACTGACAACCGATGGGGAAAAGAGATTCACGAGTGGCAGTCTCGTACTTATAGGTGAAGAATAGGGCGGCCACATGGAATGACGACCTTTTTGGGGAAATGCCTACGCATACTCGCCTCGCGGGGGCAAGGACGGGTTATGTCGGACTCGCACCGACTAAAACCCCATGGTGTTCCACCCTCGTCGCATACTGGCAGGGCCACGGGAGCGCTTTCGCACACTTCCGCGGCCCCACCTGCGCTGGCCACCTCATGGCGGCCCCTCCTTGGGAGAGGACCACTCCTCTCCCATCTACTTCTCCGGTAAGGCGCACCAGAACACATGGCGCGCCCTCCTCCTCGGCCTCCAATTTTACATGCGCAACGGACGCCCCCGTGTCCTATGCGCGAAGGCCATGGGGCCAGGAAAAACCAGCACTCAGGAGCACCAGCCTTCCTGACCCCAGCGGCGGATCTGGTCTATGGCTCCGCCGTCAACCAAGATTCGGCTGCGGAGGGTAGGGAGAGCGGCGCCTCGCAATACCGGCACTCCTCTCCCCCCGCAGCCCCACCACCACCGCATCAATTAACGGTGCGGCCCCGTCTGAGCTGCGGAGGATAGGGCGAGTGGCGCATCGCCATACCAACACTCCTCTTCCTCTGCGACTCCACCGCGGCTGCAGTGGTAGAGGGTGCGGACTCCCCTTTCACCGCAGCCCCCCGACACGCATGCGAAGTGGGCTCGTCAAGCCCACTCGGAGTGGCCATCTCGGGCCGGCCCTACACCACGGGCCAGCCAAGGGGTTCCTCTTTGTTCACCGTGGGTGACCAAGCCACGGTTACTAAGCCCCCCCGCCACGACAAGGTGGGAACCCGTTCGGGGGGGATGGAATGACGACCTAGTAAGACATGCGGGAAGGCGATGGATGCAGGTGACTCAGGACCGTCGTTTGTTGAATTCCTAGAGGAAGGCCTATGTTTAGCAGTGGACTTGTGAAGGACTATAATGATCATGAGAAATTTAACTGAAATTATAAAATTATACCGTAGTATAATTAAATAATTTTATAATTTGGATTTTAAATATAATTCCTCTATTTTTACGCGCTGAAGTGAATAAATATATGTATAAAATTAATTGGGGCGGAGCGTAGCGTAGCCTTCTTTTTTATCCCATTGTTATAGAATATAGTAAAAAGCGTGCACAGTCTACCTGATGGTAAGTGGATGCTGTGGTCTATAGATATTTACATTTATCCTCGATTAAGAATCAATATGCAGATGTGTTGTAACTTTTGCCTTATGTCTAGTGAAAAAGGGTCTTCGGTTCTCCACATTCACCATATGAAACACAGGAGCATTGAGCTACTATTTTTCACTGGTATTCTATGAGAGCGTGGTTCAATCAATGGTATCTCCGATAATTGTTGGTCTTAATAACCTGATTCTGTATTGCACAGACAAAACCCTCAGTTTCCCAAAAGAGGTCACCGAAACGTAGCCAGTGGAGGGAGGCGACTGTGTCTACGAAAGGCTCATGAAGGGCCTTGTAGAACCTCCCGTGGAGCACCTTCTCCTTACATACGGTCTCCCGGTCGGAAATGATCTGTACTGCCGGGTCTTGCCATTGCTCGTTGGCTAAGGATAGAGGGGTTAGCCCTTTATCACAAAAAATAACGTCCCTATAGTATGGATCATCCGCTCTCGTCAGAAAGTAATTACGGAGGCTGCACACTTCACGATTATACATGGTAAAAGCGCTTAAAAAGCCACGCCGACCATGCTTCCGCGGCAAGTACAGCCTCATTACTGACGATCTCGGATGATGCATCCTGTGGGACGTCATTATAATGCGGACTTTTCTGTCCAGAGCGTTCAGTTCGGTCTGAGTCCACCTGAGCACGCCAAAGGTATACATAAGAACAGGCATGATCCAACCGTTATATGCGTGCATCTTATTCACACCGGACAAAAGGCTGTTAAGTACTTTGGTCAAGCGTGCATAAAACTCATCGCAAACTGACTGTTTCATACCCGCCTCATCTACACCGATGTTCTGTGAGATACCCTGGTATCGGTATGTTTCAGCCTCGGAAAGGGTCCTTATGCTGATGGGCATTGATAAGTCTATGCCTTCAGAGTTAGTAACCCTTCCCCTTTCGACATGGAAGATCGCACACTTCTCCGTTCCCAGCTCCATTCTGACAGAATTGCTAAAATCACAAGTAATGTTTAGCAATTCCATAAGATGGGAGCGACTGGAGACGAATAACTTGAGATCATCCATATAGAAAAGGTGGGTCACTTTTGTACCTCCTTTCCGAAGCTGAAATCCCCTACCGGAACCATCCAGTAAGGTACTGCGAGGGTTCAGAGAGAGGCAGAACCAGATTGGACTCAAACAATCGCCCTGGAAGATACACCTTCTTATCCTTATGTGATTCTCCGCAGCTGTCATCCGCTGGCCTAAATGACAAAGGATCGTACTCCACTGCCCCTGCCCTATACACTGCTCGAGGAAGTCTCGAACTGTAAAGTCAACCTTGTTCAGCATTATTATTATTATATTCATTGACCAAAAGTAACAAAAGATTTAAAAGTTAAACTAATACAAAAATAATATTTTAAGTAGGACGAAGAAAGAGTTCTGACTCAGCATGTGTTGCAGAGAATCTACAACGCTGTTACTCTGTCAGCACCCGTATACATTATTAACTAAAGTATAACAGTACGCGTACATCACTGATTATAAAACAAATAGCAATTGATTTGTTTAATTATTTATTCAGCCAGTACAAGAACTATTTAATCAACCAATACAATGTTTTATGTTGTTACTATTAATAAAACACTGAAACAGGAGACGGGCAGCAGCATCTTCCTAATAACAACTGTAAATAATAAAAGACTGCGGTTGCCAATCTCCCTGCCGAGCATGGCAGCTATGAAAAATCGTCCCTACGAGGCATTTTATTGGGGAGGCTTATGTTCAGCAGTGCATTTTCATTGCTTTTAATGGATTGAATGATTATTAACTCGTTTTGTCAAATTTATAATATAACTAGCTGTTCCCCACGACTTCGCCCACGCGTAATTTATTACGATTGGATTTCATGGGTTTTAATTTTTTGCGCGGAACCCTAATTCTTTTTATAAAATAAAAGTAGCCTAAGTTACTTCATATAACATTAGCTATCTGCGTCCGGCCAATATCGGTCCAGCCGCTTCAGAGATTAGCCGGAACAACCAGACAGAAAGACAGACAAAAACATTTAAAAATCGTGTTTTTGTTATAAGTACCGTATATACTTTCATATGTATATAGTAAAAAGCTGTTATTTCGACATTATAAACAGAGACTTTAATTTTATTAATTTATTTACGAGTACCACACCCTACTTTCGCACCATGAGGCACAAAATTAAAGAAATGGCCCCGAGTTCCCGGCGCCCCTTTAATGGGGCAGGGGTGCGAAGAATCTCCGGGAGGAAAACCGGCGACGAGGTTCGCCACCCGTCACGTTCTGTCCCCCGGAGGGGCGAAAAGTGGATTGCGGAAGCCCGTCTGGCTACATTGAATGTATGTGGAGGAATGAATGATAAGATGGATGAAGTATGCGATATGATGCATGATAGAGGAATAGACGTGTTATGTGTAAATGAGACGAAACGGAAGGGAAAGGATGTCACTACACATGGCATGTATTCCGCGTACTGGTCTGGTGTAGACGAGACCGAGCGGGCATGCCAGGGAGTCGGTATCATCCTTTCAGAAAGAATGGGTCATTGTGTGAAAGAGTATGAATGTGTAAGCCCGAGACTGCTATGGATACGAATGAAAGTGGGCTTAAAGAAGTTGTTTGTTTTAGGGGTCTACGCCCCAGACATGTCTAAGCCCACTTATATCCGAGAGCAGTTTTGGGAGTTGGTAAGAATGGTGCTAATGAAATGCAAGGTTAATGAAAATATTGTGATATTAGGCGATTTTAATGGAAGGGTTGGGGTGAGGAGGCTTGGTTATGAAAGGATATTGGGAACGTTTGGTGATGAAAGTATAAATGAGAATGGTGAAAGCCTTCTCGCCGTATGCGTGGAAAAGAGTCTTTTTGTGACGAACACTTTCTTTCGTCATAAGAAGATTCACACGTATACATGGGAAAGAGGTGATGATAGAAGTATGATAGATTTCATAATTGTTGACGAAAGAATGAGGAGCACGGTGGTAGATACAAGGGTTTACCGGGGCTCTAACGTAGGGACGGATCATTACCGGGTCTTATGCCGAATTAATGGTCTTTTCAGACGTTGGAGGCATCGGACATCTGTGTCTACCACTGCGTTACAGCGTATAAGAACAGAGAGGTTACAAGATGAAGGTGTGAAATAGAAGTTCAAATGTAGATTGAGAGAAAATATAAGTGGTGTGGCTGAATTGTGTATGAATGATTTAGACTTGGAGACTGTGTGGTATAATGTCAAGAAAGGTTTAATGGATGCAGCTACCGAAGTATGTGGTGTAAGTAAGAGAAAGAATGAAAGGAAAAATAACACGTTATGGTGGGATGATGAGGTACGGATGGAAGTTGAAGCAAAGAAGAAAGCATGGCTAGATTTACTAGCAACCAAGGCTAGTAATTCTAGCAGTATGAATGGTGATATTGAAAAGAAAAAGGCAGTCTTTAGACACCTAAATAAGAGAGTAAAAGAAGTAGTTGAAAGGAAAAAGCAAGAAAGAACGGATAAGAATGATATAAGAATATCGGATAACTTCCAGGCAAACACTAAAATGTTTTGGAAACTCGTAAGAACTACCAGGGGACATTCAAAACAGCCTAGAATGAATGCTATACGAGACCAGAATGGCCGTATTCTGAATAACGAAGTTTTGAGTTTAAGGAGATGGAAGGAATACTTTGAAAGCGTGTTTATGAGTGATGAAACGTTTGAATTAAATGAAATAGAAATTCCGGAAGAAGAGGAAATAGATAGAGATATAAGTATAGATGAAATAATGAAAGCAATGAAAAGTATGAAAGCAGGTAAGGCAGCCGGTTATGATAGAGTATCTCTCGAAATGCTAAGGGCTGGAGAAGGAGTGGTAGCAGACCTGCTGTACACCTTGTTTAATTTATGTTGGGAACTTAAGCGGGTACCGGGAGACTGGTGCAAAGCCGTGATAGTACCAATATATAAAGGAAAAGGATCACAGCAGGACTGTGAAAACTACCGTGGTATCAGCCTTCTTAGCATTGTAGGGAAACTGTATGCTAAGGTACTAATTGAAAGAGTTATGAAAGAAACTGATGGAAAAATTTGGGATGTGCAAGCGGGATTTAGAAAGGGAATGGGATGTACGGATCAGGTCTTTTCCATGCGCATGATCGCGGAGAAGTTTTTGGCCAAAAACCAAAAAGTTTTTTGTGCGTTCATAGACTTGGAGAAGGCTTATGACAGAGTGGATAGGGATGTGTTATGGCAAACACTGAACTCATTTGGGTTGAGCGCTGGCTTGATACAGGCATTGAAGTCACTATATAGGGACTCTAGTGCCTGTGTCAGGATCAACGGGGCCTACTCGGACTGGTTTGGCATCCATAAAGGTGTCAGACAGGGCTGTGTGGCTTTCCCGTGGCTGTTCAACCTATTTATGGACAGTTGTTTGGAAAATTTGAAAGTAGAAGAATGCGGGTTAAGAATGGGTGAGTTAACCGTCAAATGCCTTTTGTACGCCGATGATCAAGTCATACTTGCGTCGTCGGCAGCCGAGTTGCAAATGATGGTTACATTAATGAACAGGACATTAAAAGAAAAGGGAATGAAAGTGAACGCAAGTAAGACGAAAGTTATGGTTTTTGAAAGAGAAGAAAGTAAAACGATATGTGAAATAAGAATAGAAGGGGAGTTGGTAGAGCAAGTAGATGAGTTTGTGTATTTGGGATGTGTGTTTAGCAGGGATGGTAGTTATGATAAGGATATAGAACGACGAGTGAATGCAGGAAATATAGTGAATGGGGCTCTACACTCTATTGTGAAAAGTCAGAATGTGTCCAAAAAGGCACGTATGGCAATTCACAATGCTGTGTTAGTGCCTACTTTAATGTATGGTAGTGAAAGTTGGGTGTGGCAGAAGAAGCACGAGAGTAGAATAAATGCTGTAGAAATGCGGTCATTAAGGAGTATGTTAGGGATGAATCTGAATGACAGAGTGAGAAATTGTTTAATAAGAGAAGAGTGTGGTTTGCAAGATGATGTTGTGACCAGGATTAAGAAAGGAATGCTTCGGTGGTTTGGTCATGTAGAAAGAATGAATGAGGAAAGAGTGACAAAGAAAATTTATGTTGCAGATGTGAACGGCAGAGTCGGGAAGGGTCGCCCTAGGCGAAAGTTTATCGACCAAATTGGCGATATATTGAAAATGGGCCAAATCAAGAGTACCTTTAACCGACGAGCGTGTATGCGTAGGTATATGGATGTGGAAGAAGCGAGAGAGGTCTGTCAGGATCGTGCCAAATGGAAGTCCGTAGTCTCTGCCTACCCCTCTGGGTGACAGGCGTGAGTGTTTATGTTATGTTATGTTATTTACGAGTAGATATTATAAGAGGATTATTTATGATTTTTATAAACAAACATTGTGTAACATAAATTGATACTCATTGCATATTGGTTAACTTCTTTAGTCCTGAATTTATATTTAACAAAGCGCTAGACCAAGCGTGAAAGGGATTCGCTCCTCTTTGTGTTATATTCAAATGAGCAATCTGCTTACTACTGTTGTTTACATTGAGTTGCTTAAGCTTTAGTCAATATCACATAATATTCTACGATTTAACCAGGGTTAAATCGTAGAATATTTATTTATATCGGTTTTTTTAAATGCCTTTTGTTGCGATTAAATGTCAGGACATTTAATCGCAACAAAAGGCATTTAAAAAAACCTTTAAATAAAAAGGCAAAAGCCGACATCAAATAAATAAAAAGAAAAACAAAATATATTTGAACATAATAGCTTCTGAAGTCGTTGTTCATACATAGTGTATAGATGAATTGTAGCCCAGGACCTTTGTACAAGCCAGACGTTATATCCAAAGCAGGAGATGGAAGCAACATCAAAGGTGCTAGACATTTAGTACTGTAAACCTAAGTATGCCCGCCAAACGTCACAATTATGGCAATTTCTTTCTACAACTGGGGAGGTCTATGTTCAGTAGTTGACTTTTATGACTTGTAAAAGAAGATCGGTGATATAACACTCGTGGATTAAAATTTTGTCTTAATATTATTCTTTCCTTTGTTTGGTATGGTGCTTTACGAATGTGGTGTACATGATTTAAGCAGAGTCAACCGCATGCTTTTATCCCATGATTGCACTACCACTCTGTTTTCGTTTCAAGATGTGCAGTATCAATATTTAAATTACTATAACCAATACATTGACCATGTAGTGGCGGTATAAGAATATTCACACTCCATATCGACTCTAGGGTGTTGTAAGAAGTGACAGAGCAATTCCAGCCAGTAGATGGGCATCATCGTTTTCCATTTTACAAATAGACAATAAAAACTGCGGTGAGCCATTCCGCTTACTAGGCGTGGAAACTATGGCAAATATCACATATGAAGCAATAAATATTTTAAACTATGGTCCAGTCAGGTCTTTGTTAGACTGTAACGATAATCAATAAATAGAAAAGTTCCGTGTCGCAATGGCTAAATGTTAGGCGGGGACGTTGTGAGCCCGCGGGAACAAACCCCAGACGGAAAAATGTTTGTACATAAATAATTTGGTTATGTTTGTCCGTCTCAATTTAATGTATATATAATATGTATACAGTACTGGATAAAACGGACGTTTTTAAAGAATTATTAAGGGAAAATAAAACAAGATAAAAATAAGGAATAAAATTGAATAGTATTACTAATTTATTCTAATTTACTTAACTAATTAAATATGTAGGACATAGGTAAATGCTATTAAAATATACTAGGTTTACCTAAAAATTGTAAAGTATTCAAAACCGAAAATAGTGTAAGGGTCATTATACACTAAATAAAAATAAGTAACAATAAACGCAATAATTGTCTGTAAAATATTACCTTTAGCTTTTAATGTGAGTATTCATGCTTAATACTAAAAATTATATAATCTCTGGGAATGAGATGATGGCTACCATGCTGTTTCTAACCGTTTTCATATTCAATTGTGCGAATAATTGTATTGCATAACTTAAGCGAAAGCGCAAGGTATGTTCTACTATCGCCTAAAAATTAAGATTCCAACATTTTATCGAATAAAATCGTATCTAGCAATCATATTATACATATAAATGATATAAAAAGCACATTGTTGGAAAGATAAATGATTTTTGAACTTACTAATAATTATTTTAAATCGATTGATTGCTATTTTTAAATAAAAAAGGATTTTAGTGGCTTACGGTGTGGATTTATCATGTCCCTGTGACTTGTAAACACGATAACTTTTGAAAATATCAATTGTTTAACTCAATCTATTTTTTAATCTCTTCATCTATCATGTAGGAAGCCACTAAATATCAGTGTAATTTTGTTTTCTTTAGCTATAATTAATTTTTTTCGGCTCCATAATGGCGAAATTTTCGTTGCTTTGGTAGCCTCGTATATAAATTATTTCTGTAAATGGGGAGCTACAGCCACAGAGTAGTTTAGTTCGGCTTCAGTCGCCGTCGTGAGTGGACATTGTTTCGGTTGTTTGCAGCGGCTCAAAAAGATCGCTGTACAAATACACTATATTCGAATAACCAAATTTCTTAAATACTTGATTATAATAATAATAAACCTAGCAAGCGAACAGCATATCAAAGTGGCGAAGCAATCAGCTTTTCTATTTTTTTGAGAAATCAGTTTCAAAATAGGAGGTTCAGATGCCTGGGTGATCAGTAATCGATTGCTGAAAACAGAATTTGAAAATTCGAAACCTTTCTCGAGATAATCGTCGGACAGACAGACGGACAGACATCGTGAAACCAATAAACCTAGGAAGCTAACAGCATAGCAAAGTGGCGAAGCAATTAGCTTTGTAGCGGTTTCTAACGGTTGCCGTTGAGCAATCAGTTTCTAAATAGGAGGTTTAGATGCCTGGGTGATCAGTAATCGATTGCTGAAAACAGAATTTGAAAATTCAAAACCTATCTCGAGATAATCGTGGGACAGACGGACAGACGGACAGACATCGTGAAATCGTCTTCGCAAGCTTCGCCACTTAATAAGTGTCTTCGCAAGCTTCGCCACTTAATAAGAGATTTTTTTATTACAATATTTAAAAGCACAGAATAAATAATAGTAATACGTACTAAAAGTAAGTAGTATAATTTTTTTTGTCATGGGTGACATTTTCATGGTTTTCGAGGGTGTTGAAATCGATAGGGTTGTCGAAATGTAAATCCAAGATGGCGGCCGCAATAGGTATCAATTTTTTCATCATGGGTGTCATTTTCATGGTTTTCGAGGGTGCCGAAGGCGATAGTGCTGTCGAAATGTAAATCCAAGGTGGCGGCTGCAATAGGTATAAATTTTTTCATCATGGGTGCCATTTTCATGATTTTCGAGGGTGTTGAAGCTGATAGTGCTGTCGAAATGTAAATCCAAGATGGCGTCTGAATTAGGTACCAATTTTTTCACCATGGGTGTCACTTTCATGGTTTTCGATGGTGTTGAAGCCGATAGTGCTGTCGAAATGTATATCCAAGATGGCGAATGCAAAATATATCAATTTTTCATCTTGGGTGTTATTTTCATGGTTTTCGAGGGTGTTGAAGCTGAAAGTGCTGTCGAAATGTAAATCCAAGATGGCGGCTGCAATGGGTATCAATTTTTTCATCATCGGTGTCATTTTCATGGTTTTCGAGAGAGTTGAAGCCGACAGAGTTGTCGAAATGTAAATCCGAGGTGGCGGCTGCAATGGATATCAATTTTTTCATCATCGGTGTCATTTTATGGGTTTCGAGGTCGTTGAAGCCGATAGTGCTGTCGAAATGTAAATCCAAGATGGCGGCTGAAGTAGGTACCAATTTTTTCATCATGGGTGTCATTTTCATGGTTTTCGAGGGTGTTGCAGCCGATAGTGCTATCGAAATGTAAATCTAAGATGGCGGCTGCAATAGATATAAATTTTTTCATAATTGGTGTCATTTTCATGGTTTTCGGGGGTGCTGAATCCGATAGTGCTGTCGAAATGTAAATCCAAGATGGCGGCTGAAGTAGGTACCAATTTTTTCATCTTGGTTGTCATTTTCATGGTTTTCGAGAGTGTTGAAGCCGATAGTGCTGTCGAAATGTAAATCCAAGATGGCGGCTGCAATAGGTATCAATTTTTTCAACATGGGTGTAATTTTCATGGTTTTCGAGGGTGTTGAAGCAGATAGTCCTATCGAAATGTATTTAAACTACTTAAAAAATTCCGTATAATCATGTTATACGTAGTTTTTTATGCCCAATTGGATTTACCAATATATTGTTAGAGACTATTCTCAAAATTATTTAAATAAAGAATTATTACTCGTATTAGAAATTACTTTTAGGGTTAATTGTTAAAAATAATAAAAGTGTAAGAATGGATGTTCATATTGCTCTCTTGCTTACGCAATTAATCATTATCAGGAATGAGGCAGCGTACTGAACTACGAATTCAGCATAGAGTAAACACAGCTTGACCAACCGTAATATTATGTCCGTTTCACAGTCACACCCTCAACGTGGAGGACATAATTACATGATAACACCAAAGTAAGCAAACAAACAGCAACACGTTACATCTCAATGCTACACAGACAGCCTCTCAGCAACACGCTTTTCCTTGCTTACACTAGAAAAACCACCACAACGAACAGAACTACGTCACTTGTCTTACTTAGGCAGAATCTAATGTAGAGGCAAGAGCTAATATTTTACCCTACCGGCATTATATCGAGATGAGACTCGTAAAATTAGCATTAAGCATAAATGATGTTCAATAGTCGTAAGTATTATTTAATTTTTATTGAATAAAAATATTATATTCTCTTCCGTTTTATTCTGTTCTTATAAGTAAATGAGAGGAGGCCTGTGCCCAGCAGTGGGACGTATACCATCATCATCATTACATCCCTTCACAAGTCCACTGCTGAACATAGGCCTCCCCCAAAGAATGCCACAAAGCACGGTCCTGAGCCACCTGCATCCATCGAATTCCTGCATGTCTTACCAGGTCGTCACTCCATCTTGTGGGGGGACGCCCTACACTTCGCCTACCGGTACGAGGCTTCCACTCGAGAACCTTTCTTCTCCATCGGTTGTCGGTTCTTCGAGCTATATGGCCGGCCCACTGCCACTTCAGCTTACTAATCCGTTGGGCTATGTCGGTTACTCTGGTTCTACTGCGGATATCCTCATTCCTAAGTTTATCACGCAGAGAAACTCCGAGCATAGCCCTCTCCATAGCTCGCTGAGCGACCTTGAGCTTCCTCATACGGCCAGCAGTGAAAGACCACGTCTCAGTTCCGTAAGTCATCACTGGCAACACGCACTGGTTGTACAATTTTGTTTTAAGGTTTTGAGGTATTTCTGACGAGAAGATGTGCCGTAGCTTCCCGAACGCTGCCCAGCCGAGTTGAATCCGTCGATTGACCTCTCGGTCGAAGTTGGACTTACCTAGTCGGACTATTTGTCCCAGGTAAACATACTCGTCAACAACTTCGAGCTTAGTGCTCCCAACAACTACCGGCATAGGTGTGACATGGACATTAAACATAATCTTTGTTTTGTCCATGTTCATCTTAAGACCTATCCGTTGGGAGACACTATTGAGGTCATTTAGCATAGTGCTTAGTTCCTCCAGCGATTCTGCCATGAGGACTATATCGTCGGCAAATCGAAGGTGAGTGATGTACTCACCATTGATGTTGATACCGTATCCTTTCCAGTCCAGAAGCTTGAAAACGTCTTCCAATGCAGCGGTGAAGAGTTTCGGGGATATAACGTCACCCTGTCTTACACCTCTCTGCAATTGAATAGGTTTCGTACTCTGGTTCTGTACTCGGATATCCATCGTAGCTCTACTGTACAAACACTTCAGCACTTCGATATACCGACAGTCAACTTGGCACCGCTGAAGGGACTGCAGCACCGCCCAAATTTCGACGGAATCAAAGGCTTTCTCATCGTCAACATACGCCAGACATAGTGGCAAATTGTACTCTTCGGACTTCTGTACAATTTGCGGTAGGGTATGTATCTGGTCTATGGTGCTAAAGCCCTTTCGGAAACCGGCTTGTTCGGGAGGCTGGAAGTCGTCAAGTCTGCACGCGAGACGATTCGTAATGACTCTCGAAAACAGCACGTAGACGCGGCTCAGAAGGGAAATCGGTCTGCAGTTCTTCAAGAGAGCGTTGTCGCCTTTCTTGAAGAACAAGACCACCGCACTTCTGCTCCACGCCTCCGGTGTAATGCCACCATGGAGGACGGAATTAACGAGCTTCTGAAGGACTTCAAGTACCGGTCTTCCACCCGCTTTCAGAAACTTCGCTGTAATTCCATCCGCGCCTGGGGCCTTGCCGTTTTTAAGGTGCTGGAGATCCATTCTAATCTCGCTCAGACTGACGTCCGGGATATCTTCGGAATAGTGTCGAATAAGACTCGCTCTTGGATCGTTACTCACACTTGCGTGTGGCTCCAACGATGACGTGTACAGCTGCCCATAGAACCTCTCAATCTCACTCAAAATCTCAGGTGCCCCGGAAACGATGCTGCCACATTCGGTCTTCAGCTTTGACAGTTGGCTCTTTCTAGCAGACAGATCTCTGGCAAAGACTTCGGAGCCTTGGTTACGCTCGATCGCTTCTTCAATACGAGCTGTATTGAAGTTGCGTAAGTCTCGCCGCATGTATTTGGAGATCTGTCTGTTCAGTTGCCTGTATGCTGTCAAATCTGTTGAAGAATGTAGCTTCATCTCCCGTCTAACAGCCATGAGAATAAGAGTGTGATCGAAGAGTTTTTGTGTTCTTCTGCGGCGTGTCTTGCAGAACTTAGCTCCAACCGCATGGACAGTTTCCACGAGCTTTTCATTCATATCGTCCACTTTATTGCAATCTTCTAGGCACTGAAAACAGTTTTGTAACTCGAGCTGAATGTTTTCGGGACTTTGGATTAGAGCACGAGGGGGACGGAGCGTTGACTTCACCAGACGAGACCTCTCCAACTTAACATTTAGGTTCAGTGTGCCTCTAACCATTCGGTGATCGCTGCCGGTTTTCATCCTCGCGATCTCTAAAATCACTAAACAGTTGTCGTCTGGTCGTCATAATGAAGTCAATCTCATTTTTTGTCTAATCGTCGGGGCTCGACCAGGTCCACTTCCTGTGGGGCCGCTTCTTGAAGAAAGAGTTCATCATAAAGAGTCCCTCTTTCTCCATGACGTCGGCCAGCTGCTGGCCCCTTGGGTTCCGTTGCCCTATTCCAAATTTCCCTACTTTCAGCTCACCGTTCTCTCTTGTGCCTAGTTTTGCATTGAAGTCTCCCATTAACACCGTATATTGGGTTTTGGAGGAATGCATGGCTCTAGAGATATCCTCATACATTTCCTCCACCTCCTCATCGGGGTGTGCCGAGGTTGGTGCGTAAACCTGTATGACCTTCAGCGAATACCGTTTGGTGATTCTGAGTATAAGGTACGCAACCCTCGACGACACACTCCCGATCTTTACAACGTTGTTAACGAGAGACTTGTGGACGATAAATCCGACACCTCCTTGGGACAGATGGTAGCCCTCCCGGTGATAGAGCAAGTTGCCGGATTCGAGGATTACCGTGTCCTCTTCCTCTCTTCGGACTTCGGATAATCCTATAATATGCCAGCGTAACTTGTCTATCCCTTCTTCCAGCTCCACGATCTTCTCGTCAGTCCTCAGGGTGCGTGCGTTGTATGTTGCCAGGTCGAGTCGTCGTAGGTGGCAACCGAACCTCCACCGGAGATTCTTAGCACCCCCTGCCCCGCCGATACCATGGTCGCCACCGTAGCCAGGAATAGCGGGCCCGCCGGGGACTGGGGGCCGTTTGTTTGTTGTTTTGATCATTGGGGGGTATTTTCCATAGTTGCCACGCTTGGCGAGCGGGTTGGCAACCGCAGTTTTTTTATTGTAATTTTGGCTATTATCAGGAAGATGCTGCTGCCCGTCTCCCGCCTTTTTCCCTTTGTCGCCTTTTACGACACCCACGGGAGGATATGGGGTAGTGGATATTCTTGACCGCCACTACACGGCAGGGAAGGACGTATATAGGCTGCAACTTTTAACGTTTTATTCTATTCTAATAAGTACCTATACTACTTATAATATTCCATTTTCGAACAATCTAAAACAATTTCTAAGCAATTTCAGATTATAATACAAATTAATTGAATGTTAGTTCAATCGTAAGCAAAAAGCTATAGCTACGTGTATTTAAAGTTAAAATTTCACAAAATTAACTTGTTCAATCCAAGACCTTCGTTTAAATTGCTACATTGGCATTAATATTATATTATTTGTAAGTTACCTACAGTATTATAATTTAAGGAATATCATTGAAATTTGACTTCATCGTTAGTTGATGTTATCATTATCATTACACTGTCAAGTCCACTGCTGAATATAGGCCTCCCCAAAGGAATGCCACAAAGCACGGTCCTGAGCCACCTGCATCCAACGACTTCCTGCATGTCTTACCAGGTCGTCAATAAATCTATTGGGGGGTCGCCCTACACTTCACCTACCGGTACAAGGCTGCTATTCGAGAACCTTTCTTCACCATCGGTTGTCGGTTCTTCAAGCTATATGGCCGGCCCACTGCCACTTCAGCTTACTAATCCGTTGGGCTATGTTGGTTACTCTGGTTCTACTGCGGATATCCTCATTTCTGAGTTTATCACGCAGAGAAACCCCGAGCATAGCCCTCTCCATAGCTCGCTGAGCGACCTTGAGCTTCCTCATACGGATAGCAGTGAACGACATCGTCTCAGATCCGTAAGTCATCACTGGCAACACGCACTGGTTGTACAGTTTCGTTTTCAGGTTTTCGGGTATCTAACGAGAATATGTGTCTTAGTTTCACAAACGCTGCCCAGCCGAGTTAAATCCGTCGATTGACCTCTCGGTCGAAGTTGAACTTACCTAGTCGGACTATTTGTGCCAGGTTAACATACTCGTCAACAACTTCGAGCTTAGTTCTCCCAACAGCTATCGGCATAGGTGTGACATGGATGTTAAACATGATTGATGTTTTGTCCATGTTCATCTTAAGACCTATCCGTTGGGAGACACTATTGAGGTCATTGAGCATAGTGCTTAGGTCCTACAGCGATTCTGCCATAAGGACTATCATCATTCTCTAAACCATTTCCCATTATCTGGGGTCGGCGCAGTAAATCTTTTTCCATTCCTCTCTATCAGCCGTCATTTCCATACTTACTCCTTTCATTCTCATATCACTCTTCACACAATCGATCCATTTTTTATTCGGCCTTCCTTTGCCCGTGTGTCCCTCCACATTCATATTCAACACTCGTTTTGTGACATGACATTCATTCCTCCGCATCACATGCCAAACCATGCCAATCTGCTTCCTCTCACCTTTTCTACCACTGGCGCTACTTTCAGGCTTCCTCTTATATACTCTTTCCTTATCTTATCCATCCTTGTCACACCACACATCCATCGTAACATTCTCATTTCATTCGCATGCAGTCTATTTTCATCCTTCTTCTTGACGGCCCAGCATTCACTTCCATACATGACGACAGGTCGGATGATCGATTTGTAAATTTTCCCCTTCAGCCTTATTGGCATTCGGGGATCGCACGTTGTGGCTGTGACCTGTCGCCATTTCATCCACCCTGCGTTAATCCTATGCTGCACAGCTCTATCTATTCCGCCGTCGCCTTGAATGAGGGAACCGAGGTACTTGACATCTGAGCAGATAGGCAGTATAGCGCCATCCAACGACATGGGTACAGGACTGGAAAGACCGCCGAAATCACAGCACAGATATTCGGTTTTGGATCTGCTGATCTTCAAGCCAACACTTTCCAGCCTCCGTTGCCACCCCGTCAGTCTGCTCTGTACCTCGATGCCTTCTTCCCCGACAAGCACGATGTCATCGGCAAAGAGCATGCACCAGGGTGCCTCATCCTGCAGGTCCGACGTCAAAGCGTCCATAATCAGTAGGAAGAGGTAAGGGCTCAATGCCGACCCTTGGTGCAGCCCTACCGCCACACCGATACTGTCCGTAGTTCCCGCGGCAGATCGTACACATGTACGGGATGCTCTGTACATAGCACGGACTAACTTACATACTTCCTTTCATCTTTAACGCCCACCACAAAACCTCACGGGGAACCCGATCATACGCCTTTTCAAGGTCGACAAAAACCATGTGCAGATCTTTATGCACGCGCTTGTACTTTTCGCACAATTGGCGTAATGCGAAAATGGCATCTGTCGTACCTCGACCGGGCATAAATCCGAACTGGTTTTGTGTTATCTCACACTCTTCTCTCATTCTTCTCTCTATTATTCTTTCCCAGACTTTCATCGTATGTGACATGAGTTTTATTCCCCGGTAACTGCTGCAGTTTTGGACGTCTCCTTTGTTTTTAAAAATGGGGACCAGTATACTACTGCACCATTCCTCAGGTATTTGTTCTTCCTGCAACAATTTACCGAAAAATAAACTCAACCACTTCCATCCATCCGCCCTCAGCAACTTCCACACTTCTACTGGTATTCCATCTGGGCCGACCGCCTTCCCATTCTTCATATTCCTAACAGCCATTTTTACTTCTTGCACACTAATTTCTCTCACTAAGCCCATATTCACTGGTGGGTTTTCAAGCATACCATTCCATTCGTTCTCCTCATTCATCAATTTCTCAAAATACTCCTTCCATCGCTTCTTTATACTTTCATCGTCAGTCAAAATCCTTCCATAATCATCTTTTATACATTTTACATGTGAAACATCTCTTCCATTCCTTTCTCTCGCTCTTGCAATTTGAAAAAGTCGTTTTTGACCTTCGGGGCTTTCAAGGGACCGATATAATTTATCTTGCGCCTCTGCCCTACAAATAGCAACTTCCTTCTTCGCTCTCTTCTTCCTTCCTTCATCCTCGCCCGGGGACTTGCCGTTTTTAAGGTGCTGGAGAGCCATTTTGATCTCGCTCAGACTGATGTCCAGGATATTTTCGGAATAGTGTCAGATAAGACTCGCTCTCGGATCGTTACTCACACTTGCGTGTGGTTCCAACGATGATGTGTACAGCTGCCCATAGAGCCACTCAATCTCACTCAAAATTTTAGGTGGCCCGGAAACGATGCTGTCACATTCGGTCTTCAGCTTTGACAGTTAGCTCTTTCTGACAGGCAGATCCTTAACAAAGATTTGGAGTCTTGGTTACGCTCGATCGCTTCTTCAATACAAGCTTTATTGAAGTTGCGTAAGTTCCGCCGCATGCATTTAGAGATTTGTCTGTTCAGTTGCCTGTATGCTGTCAAATCTGTTGAAGAATGTAGCTTCATCTCCCGTCTAACAGCCATGAGATTAAGAGTGTCATCGGAGAGTTTCTCTGTTCTTCTACGGCAATTCTTGCAAAACTTAGTTCCGACCGCATGGACAGTTTCCACGAGCTTGTCATTCATATCGTCCACTTCATTGCAGTCTTCTAGGCACTGAAAACGGGTTTGTAACTCGAGCTGAAAGGTTTCGAGACATTGGAACAGAGCACGAGGGCGACGGAGCGTTCACTTCATACTCGTAGACGAGACCTCTCCAACTTAACGTTTCGATTCAGTGTGCTTCTAACCATTCGGTGATCGCTACCAGTTTTAACCCTCGCGATCACGGAGACATCACTGAACAGTTGTCCTCTCGTCGTCATAATGAAGTCAATCTCATATTTTGTCGAACCGTCAGGGCTGTACAAGGTCCACTTCCTGTGGGGCCGCTTCTGGAAAAAGAGTTCGTCATAAAGAGTCCCTTTTTCTTTATGAAGTCGGCCATCTGCTGGTCGCTTGGGTTCCGTTGCCCTATTCCAAATTTCCCTACTTTCAGGTCACCGTTCTCTCTTGTGCCTAGTTTTGCATTGAAGTCTCCCATTAACACCGTATAGTGGGTTTTGGAGGAATGTATGGCTCTAGAGATATCTTCATACATTTCCTCTACCTCCTCATCGGGATGTGCTGAGGTTGGTGCGTAAACCTGTATGACTTTCAGCGAATACCGTTTGGTGATTCTGAGTATAAGATACGCAACCCTCGTCGACACACTCTCAATATTTACAACGTTGTAAACGTGAGACTTGTGGACGATAAATCAGACACCTCCTTGGGACAGATGGTCGCCCTTCCGGTGTTAGAGCATTACCGGATTCGAGGATTACCGTGTCCTCCCCTTCTCCTCGGACCTCCGATAATCCTATAATATGCCAGTTTAACTTGTCTATCTCTTCTTTCAGCTCCACGATCTTCTGGTCAGTTCTCAGGGTGCGTGCGTTGTATGTTGCCAGGTAGAGTCGTCTTAGTTGGTAACCGAACCTTCACCGGAGATTCTTAGCACCCCCTGCCCCGCCGTTACCATAGTCGCCACCGTAGCCAGAAAAAGCGGGGCCGCCGGGGACTGGGGGCCGTTTCTTTGTTACTCTCATCATAGAGGGGTATTTGCCATAGTTGCCACGCTTGACAATCGGGTTGGCAAACGCAGTTATTTATTAGAATTTTCTGTTATTAGGAAGATGCAGCTGCCCATCTCCTGCCTGTTTCCTTTTGTCGCCTTTTACGACACCCACTGGAAGATATGGGGTAGTGGATATTTTTAACCGCCACTACACGACACGGCGTTAATTGATGTAATAAGCTTTTAATCTTTTATATTTGCCACTCAGAGGCGATGTTGAAGATAAAATCGACCACCTTTTTCCATCACGTAAGTATCATAAGTATTAACCATAGAAGAAATCTAGTAAAATTACATGGCTTTCTGTCATAAAGTCTTGTACATACCAAACGTAAAATTTCAAGTGATTTGGTCCAAATCCTTCTTATTATGGACAGCGCCCATGTCCAGTAGTAGATTATGACTGACAGATAAAGTTAACATAAAAAAGGAACATCATTACTAACAAGAACATCTTTTCCCTTTTCCCAGATGCCCTACGCCTCCCCCCCCCCCCTCCTCAATCATGTTGATACGCAGCAGTAAATATAGTTTTTTTTTGTAATAAATAGTTGTTACTTAACTCATGATGTGCTGTCCGCAGTGGAAACTAAGTGATCGCACATATCCCAACAGTTAGCTGAAGGGACAATAGGCTGACAATACAGCCCGTAGTACAGACAGCGGCTGTGTAAGAAATGTTCGTGAGTGACAGCCTTGTCCCGGCTAGCGGAATTTAGGTCGGTCTTCACTAAATGGAGTTTTGACCTGGACCTCAAGACCGTGTTTTGTGGCTTTAGTTGTGGGAGCCTATGTCCGCGGTGAGTTTGTAATGGACTGTAATGATTATGTCACGCAACATTATTTTTGCAGGGTCTTGCTGAAATATTCATACCACCATCTATGAAAGCAAGGAGGTCTTTCTGACATCTTCTACACTCAAACTTAAACATAGGCCTCTCCCATGGTTTACCTCATAGAGGGATATTTGCCATATTAGCCATATTTTGTAGGTGGGTGGCAAGCGCAGTTTATTATTTTTAGTTGTTATTAGGATAATGTTACTGATCATCAACTAATTTCTTCCCTTGTGCGAGGCAACGGCATTATAACAAAAAAATCAGTTAATATTGTTATAACGAATCAAAAAGAAACGAATAAGCTATCTTAAGTAACATAAACTCGAATAAAAAGGAAGTTAAAAAATAAAGTAAAGACCTAATCGAAATTGGATTGAAAATTATTATTTTATTTATACTTAGTCAGGTCATAAGTTCTGTCAAAAACTTTTTATAAAATTAATGATACACTTTTTGATAATTATATGAAAGTTGTATATGAAATGAAAGGTAATTTAATTTAGAATACAATTTTATTTACATTATTCAAAATGCCCTCCCCTATTTTGAATACATGCCCTTAATCGACGCGGCTAATCATCAATCGCAGCACGCACCACATTCATATCTATTTCTGCCGCTGTTTTAGCCAAAGATGCTCGGATAGATTCCAAATTCTGATGAGATTTAGCGCAGACTTTCTCCTCCAAATGTTGCTATACCTTGTAATCCAGTGGGTATAAATCTGGACTAGAAGAGGGTCAGTCTTCATGTCCGATAAAGTCAATTCCACCGGCGGTCAACTAGTTTTGCGTGCTTCGTGCCCTATGAGCTGGTGCAGAGTCCTGTTTGAATATCCAATGTCTATTTTTGAACATTGTTTGAGAAAGAGGTTCCACTACATTTGTTAGGACGGTATTTTGGTACACTTCGGCACTGGTTTTTACACCTTTTTCACAGAAAAACACCTCAGTTAAGCCTAAATATTAGACTCCAAGCCAAACCATGAGTATCGAAGGATAATGTCCTCGTTGAACCCTCGGAGTACGCGTGCTGGCTTTTTCACTGCTGTGGGCATACACCTTATGATTTTGTTTATTATAACTTTCTTCAATGTTAAAATTTTTTTCATCCGAAAACAAAATTTCGTGGATTTTTTTTCCCGCGTACCGCCGTAACAAAGCGCGGGATGTATCCGGCCTAATTTATTTCAAAGGCTCGTTCAAAAAATGTCAGGTCTTCTTACGATAAGCTGGTAATCCTAGGTCTTAATTGATCACTCTTTTAACCGTGGTTCTGCTTAAGCCCATCTGAAGAGCTAAGATTTTTTGTTTACGAACAGGATTTCGTTGGATGCGCGCCTTCACTGCTTTGATGATCGCGGGTGTCCTAACTGTACGAGGTCGGCTGATCCTCTTACGATCTTCGAAGCTTGAATCTTCAGTGAATCGTTTGATAGTGCGATAAACAAATTGTAGGGTTATTTTTAATTTTTGTAGAATATTGAAAATCTCTTTTCGCGCGTAACCACAGCGGGGCAACGCGATAACCGCTACTCATCTTCTTTCTTCGACCACTCCATATTTAAAAATGAATGAAAATGAATGTCCTTTTTTATTTTCGGCAAACGCAAGCGTTATATTTTTTAAATTAGTGAAGTTCATCTAGCCAGTACTCAAAAATTTTAAATAACAAGGTTTTGACAAAACTTATGACCCGACTAAGTATTGTCCATGGCGAAGGTGAAAAATAAAATTGAACTCTTCCTAAACGGTTGGACCGATTTTGATGAAATGTTGTGTGTGATTAAGTTGATTCAAGATCAGTTTAGATTCACAATTTGACCCGGTAGATGGCGCTATTGTCGAGATCCAGAAATCACCCGAGCAAAGCCGGGGCGTATCGCTAGTGTTATATAAGTATGTTGCAAAAAGCGGTGGGTACTAATAAATTAACAGGTTTTAGTAAAGCTCGGTGCGGTAATTTATACATTTTGAAAGATATGAACAAAAATAAGTTTAGGGTCGGGTCCCTGCGCACCCATATAACGTTTAAGGGTTAGTTGTATTAATTATTGCTACTAAGATATTCTATATATAATGTGTATAAAAGTAAAGTAAAGTTACAGCCTAGATACGTTTTACTGCTGGGTACAGTTCCTCCTCTCATATCTGAAAGGGTTTTAAGACATGGAAATATCCGCCGCGCTGCCTCAATGCATGTTTACGGACTTCATATGTATGCCTTCGAAATATTTCTTTTTTTTATTCCTCAGACATGCAGGTTTCCTCACGATGTTTTCTTTCAACGCCGATAACGTGGTAAATCAGAACTTAAAATTGCAATTAACAATTTTATTAGTACCGGCTGGGTTTGCACCCGTGTTGCTCACGTACTGTGAAATTTACAGCGAGAACTACGTACCACGGCTCTCCTGAGTTACCGCGGCTCGTATGATTTGTATAATTAATAAATATTTTTGTCTAATAATGAATGACAAAACTTACGTTTTTTTACATTCAATTACATTGTTGGGAAAGCTTTGGTCGAATGTTGACGAATATGTATGCCAAAGGGAAATGTTAGAAAAATTGTTGACAAAAATTATTGCGTCTAGAAATAAGTTATATATAAAATAAGTTTTATTATTCTTCTATGATTTTTCAAATAAATATGTATTTTAATTAAAGCAACAGAAAAAAAACAAACATTTTTGGGAATATCAAATGACTTAAATCATTTTACTCTATTCAAGTGTAGTCATTATAGTCATATTCATACTATTTTCGTATACATTTTGTAAGACTACCAATACAACACACAAACACAAAATATTTTTATATTAAGTTATTATTAGCAATAACTATACTACAAACAGTAATATTATTAATAAAAGTGATATGGTTGAAAAGAAGTCTCTTACAAAGAACTTTCTACAATAATACGTTATCTCAATCGTAGTAATATGTAACAATTCCATTTAATCTTATGGCAACACTAGCTGACAAAATGTCAATGTTTTTTTTACTGGCTTTACGATTCTAGGTTCTAGCCCTTCTGAGACTGTCACTGTATGACACAAATGCCCTGGAGCCATGCCGGAAATATACATTTATAGTATGCAAATATATAATAGAGATACAATAATCTAAAAACTCTCAATTATGTAGGTAGGTACATTATGATGAGAACGTATTAAGTTAACATCAAACAACCACAGGACGCATTAATTTTTTTTTAATTTATAACTTAAAAGGTTAAAATCTAAATATCTTTTTTTGACGCCTTCTCAGGACAAAATACTTTAGCAGAATTATTAGGGGACTGACGCTCAACATTTTAAGATATTTTTGATATATAGACGCTACCATTCCTTCTTAACTGTTTTTATGTATGAAAGTCAGCCATTGTTCTTTATATTTGGCGTACATATTCGTCAGGAATTATTGCCTGAGCCAAAATATGCAAAACTCACCTAAAAATCCACATCCACTTTCAACCAGAAAATCTACAGGAAAATCAAGGAAAACTTCAACAAATACGGCCGGCAACGCATCTGCAATTCTCTCCCTGGTGTTGCAGTTGTTCATGGGCGGCGGTAGTCACTTAACATCAGGTGAGCCGCATGCTCGTTTGCCCCCTCTTCTATAAAAAAAAATATTCTCGTCAGGTTTAAAAATTAAAAAAAGGAAGTAGAAAAAGAAGTCTTCTTTTATTTCGTTAGCTCTTAAAACTCCAATACTGGACTTGTGATGTGGACCACTCCCATTGTGCCTATATCGTCTCTCTTGGCAGGCTTGACGACCGCAGTACCAGACGTTTCACACAAATCATTAATATGGCGCTGCTTGTTGTCGCTGATTATATCGCCATCCAACGGAAGCTATAAGATCTTTTTGGCATTTCTAATAATCGTTTCGTAGTACATCCTTAAGTTGAAATGGTGCTATGGATTATCTAAAATCAGTGCGTGTAACCAGTGACGTAAGAAACACTACACAGTTTCTTTTTATTTATTCATACAGATATTTATTTATAAGCGTCTAAGAGTTTTACACACATAATATATATTATATATATATATATATATATATATATATATATATATATATATATATATATATATATATATATATATATATATATATATATATATATATATATATATAGACACCGGCACAATTAGCGGAACACAAAAAAAGCAGGATTTTAAAATCTTTTACTTGAGGAACTGGCCAGTTATGATATTTTTTTAATTTATTGTCAAATTTGAAAATAGAAAATTAGATGACATACATTTTTTTCATTCATTTGTTTTATTTTCCCGAACAATACGTTTTGTCAACTTGTTCGAGTAATAACTCCGTAATTGTAAGTTTTTTGAAATATTGCACTTAATGGTTTTTTATAAATTTGTTATTCTATAGGCAATTTTGTTTATTAAAAGCTCTTTATTATGCCTGACTTAACATCACTGGAAATCATTAGGGCTGATGAAAGGAGAAGAAATGGCCATACCTACAGATCGATTGCCTCAAGGCTTCGTCGACCAGTAACAACGATTCATCGCAGCATCCAGCGGTACAGATCGTCTAATTCTCTTGTGAGGAGGAGGGGTCAAGGTACAAAAAGATGTACATCGAGGCGAGATGACAGTTTTTTACAACTTGGAGTTCGTAGGAATACGCGATTAACGGCTGTACAAGCTCGAAATGAACTGGAAGACGTTCGAGGAGTACGAGTAAGTGAGCGTACAGTTCGCAGGAGATTTGAAGAAGTTGGTTTAGGGTCGTATATATCTGCCAAAGGCCCAAAACTTGAGAGACGTCACCGCGTAAACCGATTAAGCTATGCGCGAGAACATCGTCATTGGGATTTTAACGAATGGCAGCAGGTTCTCTTTACTGATGAGTGCAGAGTTCTTTCAAAACAGATCGATGGGAGACAGTGAATATGGAGACGCAAAGGAGAACGCCACATACAGTCTAATTTTGAACACACAGTGGCTTATGGTGGCGGCTCGATTATGGTTTGGGGAGGGATATGTTTGGGAGCTCGCACGGAGTTAGTGGCAGTCACAGGAGGGACCATGGCAGCAGATCGATACATCAGAGACATTTTAGAAGAACATGTTGTACCATTTGCCCCATTTATTGGTGACGACTTTATTCTAATGCAAGATAATGCTCGTGCTCATAGTGCACAATCGGTACAGGCATATCTTAGCCACGTAGGTATACCGATGATGCAGTGGCCAGCAAATTCCCCCGATATGAATCCGATAGAGCATGTCTAGGACTTGCTAAAAAAAAGGGTTAAATCCAGAATGCCACCCCCCAAAAATCTGAATGAACTTGGAAACGCATTACTTGAGGAGTGGGAGCGGTTGCCTCAAGAAATCATCGATAACATAATCTGTAGCATGCCCAGACGAATGGAAACCATAATCAGAGCAAGAGGGGGAAACACTCGTTATTAGTTTTGCTTTAATTTTATTGTTAAATCATTTAATGCTTACTTTTTTATTTTTTGTGATGGTTCATAATCATCTAAAAATTTCACTTATTTCAAATTTATTTATTTTTCAATAAAAAATAACGAAGATTTTTCAAAGTCGTTGTTAAAAGATGTTAATCAATTTGTTATTTTGTGTCTAATTACATTTTTGTCAAATATATGCGTTATTATCTCATAGTCTCACTTTTTTTTCTGTTCCGCTAATTGTGCCGGTGTGTATATATATTGGTTGTACTGTAGGGCTATGATGGCTATCTGAATACATAATCAGAGTATGAAACCCATCCAACTGCAGAGAGGTATAAGACAGGGTGACATTATATCCCCAAAACTCTTCACCGCTGCATTGCAAGACGTTTTGAAGCTTCTGGACTGGAAAAGATATGGGTATTAACATCAACGGCCAGTACATCACTCACCTTCGATTTTCCGACGATATATTCCTTATGGCAGAATCGCTGGAGGACCTAAGTACCAATGTCCTCTATTGTGTCTCCAAACGGATAGGTCTTAAGAAATTGAACATGGAGAAAACGAAGGTCATAAATAGAGGTAACATAAGGATCTGAAACTTGGTCCTTCACAGTTAGCCGTGTGAAGAAGCTCAATGTTTCTCAACGAGTTATGGGGAGAACTATGCTCGAGTTTTTCTGCATGATAAACTTAGACATGAGGATGTCCGCAGTAGAACTAGAGTGACTGACATAGCTCAACATATTTGTAAGCTTAAGTGGCAATGGCCAGCACATATAGCTCGAAGAACCGACAACTGAAGGGGAAGAAAGGTTTACGAGTGTGTCGTGAAGCGACAATTAAAAAAAAATAGAACCTAACCTAAGAACAACAAAACAACAAAAGTAGAACAAGAAAATAATATATTTAAATTTTTAAAAAGGTATTTAAAATTTTATAAAAAAAATGAAATTTGATGATGATGATGGATGAAGTGAGATTACAATTAGATTAAAAAAATAAAGATAGGAGAATAGGAGAATATAGTGTTGTAGTGGAGCCTAAAGGTCGAAGTGACACACGCTGCGCTTGAAGTAGTAGTAGGCACACGCGGAGCTTGAAGTTTCCTGGCGGCGACGGCACGCAGCGTCTGGTCTGGGCACACTCAGCGTCCGGAGCCGGCGCACGTAGCGCCTGGAGTAGGTGCGCTCAGCGCCTGGAGCAAGCAGTCGTAGCGCCCAAAGGTAGCGCGGGCAGTAGGTGCACTCAGCGCCTGGAGCAAGCAGTCGTAGCGCCCAAAGGTAGCACGGGCAGTAGGTGCACTCAGCGCCTGGAGCAAGCAGTCGTAGCGCCTGGAGTAGTGTGGCCCCGCGCTTGAAGTAGAGAACGCCGATGACTTCAAATGTAGATGAAGGCTTGCAGGATCCCGGGGCAATGCGGCCCCGGGATAAGGCCTTTAGTAGATGCTTCTCGTTTGAGAACTGAAGCGAGACTCTCTGTATTCTCCAATTGTTCGGCTTTTATACCTTTTTAGCGAGAACGAGAAATTATTTAAATTAAAAGGAAATTTATTGTATATGACCTAAAGCCAAAGAGAATTTATGAGGAAATATTAAACTAAGAACATCAGACCGGTGACGAATTTGAATAAAAGTTACCATAACAACCATATAAATAATGGTTGTCAAATCTAACAATTTTTGATTTCAGGCTTATAATTGAAAAACCATTACATTTAAGTAAGAAATGAGATATTATTCATATAGGAAAAACTAATGCGCGGCAGCGCGCACGAAACCTGAAATTGCAGAGTTACGGAGAACTCAATAAAAGACCGAAAAAGTTAAGACTCCATTGACAGCGATTTTAAAAGGTGCTGATAGTGTGAAAATACGAAGTGAAAATGATTTGTTATTGTGTAAAAACGTTACAGGATCCTATGGAAATAAAGGTGATGCAAAATATAAATGCAGAAAATCAAAAACAGAATAGAAAAATAGTGTAAAATGATATGTTAGTAGTATAACTGATAGCGTGAAAAGTGATGCAAAATGTGAATGCAGAAAATCAAAAACAGAATGGAAAACTAATGTAAAATGATATGTAAGTAGTATAACACTACAAGATGCAGCTTAGTATTGGTAGGTGAAGTATAGCGCGGCCCCTCAGATGTTATGAAGACCTGGTAAGACATGCGGGAAGTCGATGAATGCAGGTGGCTCAGGACCGTGCTTTGTGGAATTCCTTGAGGGAGGCCTATGTTTAGCAGTGGACTTGTGAAGGACTTTAATGATCATGAAAAATTTAACTGAAATTATTAAATTATCATCATCATCATCATCATTACAGCCAGATTAGACGCGGCTCAGAAGGGAAATCGGTCTGTAGTTCTTCAAGAGAGCGTTGTGACCTTTCTTGAAGAACAAGACCACCGCACTTCTGCTCCACGCCTCCGGTGTAATGCCACCATGGAGGACGGAATTAAAGAGCTTCTGAAGGACTTCAATTACCGGTCATCCACCCGCTTTCAGAAGCTCCGCTGTAATTCCATCCTCGCCTGTGGCCTTGCCGTTTTTAAGGTGCTGAAGAGCCATTCTAATCTCGCTCAGACTGACGTCCGGGATATCTTCGGAATAGTGTCTGATAAGACTCGCTCTTGGATCGTTACTCACACTTTCGTGTGGCTCCAACGATGACGTGTACAGCTGCCCATAGAACCTCTCCATCTCACTCAAAATCTCAGGTGCCCCGGAAACGATGCTGCCACATTCAGTCTTCAGCTTTGACAGTTGGCTCTTTCTGGCAAACAGATCTCTGGCAAAGACTTTGGAGCCTTGGTTACGCTCGATCGCTTCTTCAATACGAGCTGTATTGAAGTTGCGTAAGTCCCGCCGCATGCATTTGGAGATCTGTCTGTTTAGTTGCCTGTATGCTGTCAAATCTGTTGAAGAATGTAGCCTCATCTCCCGTCTAACAGTCATGAGATTAAGAGTGTGATCGGAGAGTTTTTGTGTTCTTCCGCGGTGGGTCTTGCAGAACTTAGCTCCGACCGCATGGACAGTTTCCACGAGCTTGTCATTCGTATCGTCCACTTCATTGCAGTCTTCTAGGCACTGAAAACGGTTTTGCAACTCGAGCTGAAAGGTTTCGGGACTCTGGATTAGAGCACAAGGGGGACGGAGCGTTGACTTCATCAGACGAGACCTCTCCAACTTAACATTTAGGTTCCAGCATTAAATTATACTGTAGTATAATTTAATAATTTTATAATTTGGATTTTAAATATAATTTTTTATTTTAACGCGCTGATGTGAATAAATATATGTATAAAATTAGTTGGGGCGGAGCGTAGCGTAGCCTTCTTTCTTATCTCCTTGTTGTAGAATATATTAATATATATTTCTATTCTATTCTATTCTATTCTTCGGTTCTCCACATTCACCATATGAAACACAGGAGCACTGTGCTTGTATTTTTCGCTGGTATTCTGTGAGAGCGTGGTTTTACTCCGGTCGGGCCGACCCATTCGTCTTACAACCATAATATATAGCCATAAAGGCTGCAGCGTGGCTCTACCACGCAGAACGTATCCCTGACTTTGATGCAATTTTGTATACTTTCTATCTCTTCATAGAAGACTTTGAAAGACAACATTATGACTTTAATAGTTTATTGAAAATATTAAAATATATTCCTTATCACTTATTCCTTAAAATAATGTTTACCACAAGTCCACTGCTGAAAATAAGCCTCCCCCATAGTTTGCTAATTGGGGAGATATGTGTGAGCAACACATATCTCCCCAATTAGCAAGTTAAGTTAGTTCCATAAACCTCGTATTAATCTACCCTCAACATGACAAATTGTGATAAATGTCGAAAAAATATAACTAAAAGTATTCCTGGATTAGAGTGTAATCAGTGTGAGAAAATAGTGCACTTAAATGGAAACTGCTCTGGTCTTACTACTTACTAACACTCACGGGATGATAAGGGGTAGTGGATATTCTACTATAATAAATAACTCCATCAAAAATCACACGGGAATACCTAGTTTTTTATATAACATACATTATACTCAAAAGATTAAAATATAAAAAAATTAACGGCTCCTTGGCGTAGTGGCTTAGCAATGAGTTGTTGCGTTGGAGGCCGCGGGTTCGAATTCCGCACGGAACAAGAATTTGTATGGCCTACAAATAATTGTTCCAGGTCTGGATATTTGTCCTCGTGCAAGATACAGGAGAAAATCCTAGTGTGTTAATGGCGTTTCTTTAAAAAGAAAAACAATATATAAAAATATATTCCAGTCTGTTATTGGTGTGGAGTGACAAATTTTTACACTGCTCTTTATAAGTATTTAAAAAAAATACAAATCAATTCTTATTAAAGCATTGATTTAACTACTATCGTAGCAACGTAACACAAATTGAAAATAGATGTAAAAATAAAGGTCTGACGGGAGCAACAGCCAACCTTAATCAAGAACTCTCCGTAATGAAACAATAGTGCTTTTAGTATTACCTGTTTCAGATTAAGGCGAACATTGTTCATGAAACAGAGGAAACGAATACGGGCTCCAATATTACTCACTCTTTTTCTGAATCATTCATGAATGAATTTTAACCAGGATTAAGATACTTGCAATAATTATTATCGTATTGTTACCACATTTGTTTAAAGATAATTTTTGGAGGATTACTTCTCTGCCGCGTGTAGCGAGTCGCTAAATTTGATTTGATCGCGCTGATTTCGAAGTTTAAAATTCGATAAGCAATAATTATGGTATCGTTGTAGAAATAGTTAGCTTAGTTGTTATGTTAAAATATTATTCAAAGTCTCAAACATTTCTGAAAAAAAAAAGTCTCACAATTAATTGCGTGTGTTTGATCACCAGGCAGTGGTCAGCTCCATTCGCTTGATTTTTCTGATGTAATGAAGTTTCACTGCCTGGTAGTGGCCGAAATATTCATCGAAGATCTTATTAAATAGTTATATTAAAGAAAGTATGTATGATAACAATTTCTAATATAATTATGATAATTGATTATACAACATAATAAAAAATTGTAAACTGCTTTGTAGGGTTCCGTACCTGGAAGGTAACCAAAGCATATTAGTACACCTTTGCTGTCCGTCCGTCCGTCCGTTCGTCCGTTACTTCGTCCGTTAGTCCGTCCGTCCGTCTGTTTGTCAACGGGCTGTGTCTCATGATCCGTAATAGGTAGATAGTTGAAATTTTCACAGAATGTGTATTTCTGTTGTCAATATAACAAAAAATTATAAAAAGGTGGCTCCCCTACTAGAAATGTGTTTTACGATGGTATGGAACCCTTCATGCTCGAGTTTGACTCGACCTTGGCCGGTTTTTTTAACCAGTAGTAAGTTAAATAATTTAAAAATGACTTTCAATAAGTATTATTTATAATCTATATTTAATTACATGAGCTATATACGTTGAAGAGAAAACATCGAGAATCAGAACAACTAATTGTAGGCCATAAGTGTATGGCCTACAATTAGTTTAATTGCGTTTATTAGTTGCGTGTGAGATTCGAACCCACGGCCCTCAGTGCTGCAACTTAATCTTTCTTTTTTTATTTAAGAAACATTACCCCCACACTAGGATTTTCTCCTGTATCGTGGAGGCAGTTTACAAACATAAATTGCACAAGGACAAACATCCAGACCCGGAAAAATTATTTGTAGGCCATACAAATACTTGTTCCGTGCGGGATTCAAACCCGCAGCCCCCAGCGCTGAACTCATTGCTAAGCCACTACTTCACCGAGCCGTCTTAATCTTTAAACTTAATCTTTAGCTACAGTGAGCCGCAAGTTTATTTTTATTTATATTTTTAGTAGTCCAAGGGTACCATCCGTACGCTCACCAACCCAACCGTCTAGTGGTGAGTGTGGTTAATGCATGCAGCTGAATCTTTCCTTTCGCTTTCATCCAGCGATTTACATAATTATATCAAGCAGTGTAACAGTGCAAGAGGCTGATTATATTGCGACTAAAAATTGGCAGTTTTCGTTTAATTTTCGAAATAATTCCTAGGTAGGATATTTATATTGCAAAAATAAGAAAGCGATGGCTCAAGACGTTGTAGACCTGTATAATCTTTAGTCATCGTAGCCGGCTTTGCGCTAATGAGGAATGTAATGAAAGCAAGATTTAGTTTCTGCCTTAATAAACTCCTTCTGGTAACAAAACAAGACCAGCCGTAGTATAAGTATTTTTATATTTTATTTTATAATGACGTCACGTACATTAAAGGTAACGTAATACACAATAACTTTTTTTATTTATTTGTTTGCAGTTCTAAGAATATAATCACAATCTGCCAAACTGTGAACACAGTTTGCCGGCAGCAGCTATCATGGATACAGATGTTTACGTACTAATTATATAAAGAACACGAGAAAGGAAAAATAAAGTAAGATAAAATAAATTAAACAAAACTTATTAACTACATAAAAATAATAAAAAAATGTAAAAAGTTTCAATATCTTTGTTTAATTTAAAATTAAAATAAATAGATAAAAATATTGAAACTTTTGAAAGCTCTAAACCGGTATACGAATGAAGACAGACAGACACAGAGACACAGAGACAAGTTATGCTTTCTCAAAGTATTTTTAAATAATTTTTACCTTTTATTTTCTTTATTAAATCATGAGGTAGCTGATTAATACATATGGGCGTTATCCATCGTCTTTCACGTTTTCCATAACAATTTTTGACATTTGGAACATGCAGCTTCGGTGTTATATCTGGTCTTGTTGTGGTACGTATAATTTATTTTCTGTCTATATTCAACATTGTTATATTGTTCAGTTAGATCGACATTTTGACTTTTAATTCTACAGGCAGTATACCACATATTTAAAAGATTTTATGATATGAAATCTTTATTAATTGAGCTTGTGTTTTTTTGTCTACTAACAATTGTAGAATTCTCATTTGCAAATATTTAATTTTATTAAGGTAGGCAGAAAAAGTGAGAGCATACGCGCTCAACCAGTAGGACATTACTACATCAACTAATGCGTTTTGACGTAAGCGTTTGTATGTGTGTCCTATTATTTTTATGGATACAACTTTATTTTTAATGTAGAGAGATAGAACAGACATACATTTTGTTTTATCTATATTTGGTTATTATTACATCGTCACGGGCTCAACAAACTACATTGTCGAGGTAGTTTTGCATTACATCCTGCATTGCGTTTTGGTACGTATTACTATATAAAATGCATGTATCGTCAGCGTACATATACGGTCTATATTTTTTATAACATTAGGCGCATTATATATCCAACCGGACCATAGACTGAGCCAATTGGAACACAAAATTTAATATATCCAGTCTTGCTCCCAGTTCTGCATATACGTACTTTCAGCTGCTTATTATTTAAATATTCCCTACACCATGCTTTTATTAGCCCTCTCGTGCCGCATTTATGCATGGACTTCATTAAGCCATTGTGATCAAGGAGTAACGAAGATCGCTTCTTTAAAGAAATTAAAATGAAAAGAAAATTTATAAGAAGATTCACACTTATACATGGGAAAGAGGTGAAGATAGAAGCATGATAGATTTCATAATTGTTGATGAAAGAATGAGGAGTGCGGTGGTAGATACAAGGGTTTACCGGGGGTCTAACATAGCGACGGACCACTACTTGGTCTTATGCCGAATTAATGGTCTTTTCAGACGTTGGAGGCATCGGACATCTGTATCTACTACTGCATTACAGCGTATAAGAACAGAGATATTACAACATAAAGGTGTTATAGAGAAGTTCAAATGTAGATTAAGAGAAAATATAAGTGGTATGGCTGAATTGTGTATGAATGATTTAGACTTGGAGACTGTTGTGGTATAATGTCAAGAAAGGTTTGGTGGATGTAACTACCGAAGTATGTGGTATAAGTAAGAGAACGAATAAAAGGAAAAATAACACATTATGGTGGGATGATGAAGTACGGACGGAAGTTGAAGCAAAGAAGAAAGCATGGTTAGATTTACTAGCAACCAAGGGCTAGTAATTCTAGCGACACTCTTGATGAGATTGAAAGGAAAAAGGCATTTTTTAGACATCTAAATAAGAGAGTAAAAGAAATAGTTGAAAGGAAAAGCAAGAAAGAACGCACAAGAATGATAGAAAAATATCGGATAATTTCCAGGCAATCATTAAAATGTTCTGGAAACTCTTAAGAACTGCCATGGGACATTCAAACAGCCTCGAATGACCTGCTATACGAGATCAGAATGGCTATATTCTGAATGACGAAGTTTTGAGTTTAAAGAGATGGAAGGAATACTTTGAAAGCGTGTTTATGAGTGATGAGACGTTTGAATTAAATGAATAGAAATTCCGAAAGAAGTGGAAACAGATAGAGACATAAGTATAGATAAAATAATGAAAGAATTGAAAAGCATGAAAGCAGGTAAGGCAGCCGGATGTGATAGAGTATCTCTCGAAATTCTAAGGGCTGGGGAAGGAGTGGTGGCAGACCTGCTATACACCTTGTTTAATTTATGTTGGGAACTTAAGCGGGTACTGGTAGACTGGTGCAAAGTCGTAATAGTCCCAATATATAAAGGAAAAGGATCTCAGCAGGACTAAAAAAACTACCCTGGTATCAGCCTTCTTAGCATTGTGGAAAAACTGTATACTATGGTACTAATTAAAAGAGTTATGAAAGAAACTGTGTAATATATAGAGTGAATGGGGCTCTACACCCTATTGCGAGAAGTCAGAATGTGTCCAAAAAGTACGTATGGCAATTCACAATGCTGTGTTAGGCTCTACTTTAAAGTATGACAGTGGAAGCACAAGAGTAGAATAAATGCTATAGAAATGCGGTCATTAAGGAGTATGTTATTAATCTAAATGACCAAGTGAGAAATTGTGTGATAAGAGAAGAGTGTGGTTTGCAAGATTATGTTGTGACTAAGATTAAGAAAGGAGTGCTTCGGTGGTTGGTCATGTAGAAAGGATGAATGAGAAAAGAGTGACAAAGCAAATTTATGTTGCAGAGGTGAACGGCAGAGTCCGGGAAGGGACAACCTAGACGAAAGTTTATCGACCGAATTGGAGATATATTGAAAATGGGCCAAATCAAGAGTACCTTTAACCGACGAGCATGTATGCGTAGGTATATGGATGTGGAGGAAGCGAGAGAGGTGTGTCAGGATCGTGCCAAATGGAAGTCCATAGTCTCTGCCTACCTCTCTGGTGACCAGGTGAGTGTTTATATGTTATGTTATGTTATTATGACATCAGTAAATTTAGACATAACTGTAGCTGTACTTCTATTTGGGCGAAACCCGTGCTGAACATCGTTGATAATTTTATTATTTACAAGAAAGGCTGTAATTTGACATACTATTATTTTTTCTATTATAAATAAAAAATAAAATAAAATAAAAATAGTTTATTCAGTAAATGATCATACATTATTTATAACCGGGGACGGGGTCTCCCTTTTAAGTATAAAAACTTGTGTTAGGAGACTCCGCTCTTCCATAGCACTTACATTAACTACTTGCATGACCTTTATACATAATAACTGACTATAAAAATTAAGATAATAAAAGAAATTACATTCACGCCAAAGGTGCGTTTACGCGCAAACGCGTGCGCTCGTGTGTGTGTGTGTGTGTGTGTGTGTGTGTTACAAATAAATTACATTATTTTATGATACTTAAAAGAGCCCTCAGTATCATGATAGCTCTTATTCAATAGCCATTTGGTTAGAGCATATTTGCAATTTCGGTTATTAAGGTGGGTAAATATTTATGTTTTTATTAATGACGTTGTATAGAGTCGCAGACTGTTTTACATATTGCCTCCTAGCTAAAGCGGTTTTAACAGTGACAGCTGTAGCTGCTACGTTTTTCCTTCTTTTGGCTACAATACAACGGTTATCCCTTTATGCAGTCTTAGAATGGAATATAAGATGTGCAGTTTCCTAACAGTGAGTACATTACTTATAGCATAGAGATCTTCTGTTGGGAATCTTTTTGGTTTCAATGCATATTTTTTAACAAATTTCTCTGTGCCCTTTCAACTTCTAAAAACTTAGTTTTAGTAGCACCACCCCATACAGGAATACAATATACTAAAATAGACTGAGCCAAAGCAATATATATTTGGTAAACTAAATTTTTCGTAGCAACATTTCTTAGTGTTTTAAATGTCCAAGTAAGTTTCCTAAGTCTATTCATGATTAGTTCATGTGCCTATGCCATGACAAATGTTGGTCAACTATGACCTCTAGATACTTGGTCACAGAGACCCTACAAATTAATGAACAGTGGGCAACTAGTACTTAAGGGATCATTGCATGTGTGAAGTTTAATTTGGAAATTGATGTTAGGTTGAGTTCGAATATAATTTGTAAAACATATATAACTGGGTTTTCAAAGTATTTAAAGTAAGTAGGTTAGAGTTTAGCCACTTGGTGATCCTCGCAAGTCCTTCTTCAGCAGATATACGTACAGAATCTCAAGAGTCACCAGTAAATATTACTGCAGTATCATCTGCATAGGAGATTATGTGGCCTTCGTTAATGTGCATATTAGTTAGACTATTTATGTAGACTAAAAATAATGGTAGGAACCAGAACACTGCCCTGTGGTACTCCGAATGTTATATCAGATTCGTCGCTTAAGTATTCACCTATGTTTACTTTCTGCTTGCGATCCTTTAGATAGTTTTTAAATAAATCTAAGGGAATACCCCTTATACCCAAATCCTCCAGCCTGTGTACAAGGATAGGAATAGAAACGGTATCGAATGCTTTCTAAAAATCTAAAAATACGGTTAAGCATTTTTTCCTATTGTCTACTTTATTTACAACAAAAGAAGTTAATACCAAGACTGCATCTTCCGTAGAAAGTCCTTGTCTGAAGCCATATTGAAAATTAGATAAAATATTATATTTGTGAAGATAATTTATTAACCTTACATTTATTAACTTCTCAAGAATTTTGGAGATGGCAGGTAAAACAAAAATGGGTCGATAGCTACCTACGTCAACCCTGTCGCCATCCTTGTACACAGGAGTTATAACTGCTTTTTTAAGGGCATCTGGGAAGATTCCCTTATTAAAGCACAGATTAGCCAAGTGGGTGATCACCGGAACAACAAACTCATGTGCCATCTTAAGGAATTCGCCCGATATGTTATCCCATCCGGGGGCACTACTAGATTTGAGCTGCATTAATATACTGTATACTTCCTGAGAGTGAGTTTCCAATAATACAAAGGATGTAGGATGAGAGGTTGCTCGTCTATCGATAACAGTAGACGCTTGCCAGGTAGCACTCGAGTTAATAGTATCAGCTAAGGTTTTACCAATATTTGCAAAAAAATTATTAACATAATTTACAGACACAGAAGGTTCAGATTTTAAATTTAACAGCTCTAAATTTTGGGTTTTATTACATTTACGATACGTTATCTTATTTATTGCGTTCCATATAGCTTTAGTATTGTTATTAGCTTTAGATAATTGCTCACATAACACATAACATATAAATACAATTAGTCAAACAATTTTTTTACGGTGAAATGGACATGTAGAAAGAATGAACGAGGAAAGAGTGACAAAGCAAATTTAAGTTGTAGAAGTGAACGGCAGAGTCGGGAAGGGACGCCCAAGACGAAGGTTTATCGACCAAATTGGTAACACATTGAAAATGGGCCAGATTAGGAGTACCCTTAACCGACGAGCGCGTATGTGTAGATTTATGGATGTAAAGGAGGCGAGAGAGTTGTCTCAGAATCGCACCAAATGGAAGTCCGTAGTCTCTGCCTACCCATCTAGGTGACAGGCGTGAGTGTTAGTGTGTGTGTGTATGAACACTAATTTGCTAATTGTGTGTGTGTGTTAATAGTTTTTTAAGTACGTTTATTTTTATTATTTTTTCCCCTGTGATAATTACACTACTTGACTTTTGTGTGTACGTGTGTGTTGACGCAAAATGCCAAGACAAAAGCATTTTTATAGTACGGCAGAGTAAACAGACATGGTTATATTGTAAGGCGAATGTATCGATCATTTATATTTTTTTTTATTAATGATCGATGAATGCCACCAAAATTTTGCGTTAACTCTGCGTACTTATAGTTGCTCCGCGTCACTTTCCACCCTCTTACTAACAACGAGTCTTAGACCATTTCAATTGGAATTCAACCTATAGTCTTAAACAAGCTGGGCGTGAGTGTGGCATAGAACAATACACCGAGTGCTGAAAAGGAACAAATTACATCGTAAGGTGCAGGCGCTGCTGCCCCGTGATAAGCCGATTAGAGAGTCTTACTGCCGTCTCAACGTGAGCGAGCAGTCTGTACCTCACAAGATTTTTCAAATAATTGTTTGTGTCTCAGCACATAAACACAAATTTCAAAAATATATATTGTTGGTAGTGGCAGTGCTCCAATACATTTAAATAGAGGCTGACACGATTAATCAGGTCGTATTCCACAGATTGCCACTAATAATAAACCTAGCAAGCTAGCAAAAAAGCAAGCAAAGTGGCGAAGCAATCAGTTTTGTAGCGGTTTCTAACGGTTGCCGTTGAGCAATCAGTTTCAAAATAGGAGGTTCAGATGCCTGGGTGATCAGTAATCGATTGCTGAAAACAGAATTTGAAAATTCGAAACGACGCCATCTCACTATTTTATTATTTGTTTTTTTTTTGTAACGCATAAGGATAAGTTAGACTAAGTTAGATTAACTTGGATAAGTGTGTAAGTTTTTTTTAATTTTATCACAAATTTTACCGCAATAAATTATTACCTTTTCTACAGTGATTCTCTCCTCTTAGTTTCGGCGTGACTGTAGGATGTTATACTGAGTCACCGTCAGTTACTAAGCGGCCATAAATCATTATATGTATGTATAGACATAGATAATATATACATTTTTTTTATTTTAATATTTATGCTTTTTTGAATTTTGATTGATTTTTTGAAACCTGGTAAAATTATTTTTTTCCATACCAATTGATGGGCCTGAGTATAATGCTAGTTATGCTCTTTGGCTGAAGGTATTTTTTATTTTATGCTCAATTGCAAACAAAACAATATTGATTGCGCATTTCTAAAACAAAATTTTACCTCTTTTCCTTCTAATGGAGCTATTATTAGCACCTAACATGGCGGAATAGTTATTATTATCTATAAGACCATTTGCAGAAACAGTTTTTGTTAACAGTTATGAGTATAACATTTTATCAGCTGCTTTGTTTATAGTGCCTTGAGCAACACTTTGCCGGTTTCTGTACAGAAAATGATGCTGGCTTTGCAAATATGGATGGCCGCTACCATTGAATATAATACCCGCCATGTTACACTTATTTACATAGAAACTTTAATTATCATTTATATGCATAAAATTCTAAATAGCACTTTTTACACAAGAAAGTAAACTTTTAGATCAGTCCATCTTGTTTTTCACTAACTAAGTGAAAAGTAAAACAAACCAATAGGTGCCGTGATTTAAAATTTCTTGCAACTTTTTATAGAAAAGCATGATCTTATCATAATATAATAGTCAATCATTTAGCCATGTGATAAAACTTTTAAGTGTGCCAGTCAAACATTAATGATGATATTCGGGTCATTATACTGGAAATAGTCTTTTAAATATTTTGTAGTACAATTGATAATCTTCAGTATGATTGACCGTGTATATGACTTTTATAAGTATATGTTATTTTTGATGTAAATTATTATTGCAGATAAAAGCCCTTTCACATTTATTGTATTCTCGAATTAAATTAATCGAAATGAAAATAAGAATTTTGGCTCTTTATAACTGATCTTTAAATGTAAAACACTGACTTGAAATTATATAATTATCGGTTTTTTTAATTCATTGAACTTTTTTAAGATTGTGTTGAAACTCTACTGGTAAAAAAAAACAAATATATATATATTATAGTTCTTGATGAAAATAAAGTATGCGCGTTACATCGCATCCCATCAAGAATTTCTAATGTAATTCTTGGTGTTAAGCTAAGACGTGATAAAAACTGTAAACAATAGAATAACAAAACAATGAAAATATTTGTAAATACTTGCTTTATAACCTAATAAATATTGATTGACCGTAATAAAATAAAACAAGTTAATCTTCGGCAGTAAAATAAAAATAAATATTTTCGATTAGTTTTGCAATACCTAACAGCCGGATCAGCGGGCGATTCTGATCCATCTAAAGATGCTAAATTTCAGCAAGCACTGTCAAACTCAATAGGAGTGACTGAAAAACGGTTCTTGATATAGAAGGGTAAATAAATTATTTAACCTATAAAGTAAAATCACTTTATTAAAAATCAAAATAGCCCAATAGCTTTATTAACATGAGATATATAATTGTACGAGTGCTTACAATACTTAACATTATTTTACTGAAATCTCAGAAAGTTTTTTTTAATAGAATAAGGGTGACAAACGAGCACACTGTTCACCTGATAGTAAGTGGTTGCTACGTTCCATAGACATCTACATCCATTCTCGATTACGTATCAAAATGTAGATGCGTTGTCACCCGTGAGGACCAAGATGTAATGCCTCGTTTCCAGTAAAAAGTTTCTCCGGTTCTCTACATATACCATACGAAACACAGCAGGGTTAAACTGCTATTTTACATGGTATTCCGTGAGAGTGTGGCCCTTCCCCTGTCGAGCCGACCCATTCGTGCTACAACTATACCTACTACTAATATAGCTGCAGCATGGCTCTACCACGTAAGAAAAAATTGACGTCGAAAATTTAAGTATTTTCAGAAGCAACTTTGCAATTATTTTCTATTGAGTGAATTTTTGTGGAATCGTGTTTTGGAAACCGCCACCTGAAATACGTACAATGTTTTTTCGATAACGATGTGAAATTACAAAACGATCCCCATGCATATCAATGTGGCTCTATTCAGTCTCTTAATATGAACATATTTCGGGATTCAGAGATTTTAATAGTTTTCATGCGTAGATAATGGAAGATATAATATTATATTACTGTCCCGTGTGAGGCAACCTTTATACTTATATACATATTCTCATCATATTTTTATGGTTGGTTAGAAAAATTATATCTAAATGCAAACTTTCACAGGGTAAATTTTTTTTTACTCTTTTTACCCAGCAAGTAGTTAAGCAACTACAATCCCATCGGTAAGTGGTTATGTAGCCTGTATATACATTACGTATATGTAGTGGTAATGGTGAATTGCACTGACTTAACAAAAACCTATTCACTCTTGCCTTTTAGGTAAATATTATTTGCGACCTATTTGTGTGTGTGTGTGTGTGTGTGTGTGTGCACGTGTGTGTGCGTATGTGCGTGTGTGTGTGTATGTGTGTGTGCGTGTGTGTGTGTGTGTGTGTGTGTGTGTGTGTGTGTGTGTATGTGTGTGTGTGTGTGTGAAGAAAAGCGTATGAGAATACGTGAAGAGGAATAAAAGTTGAGTACTACTTCGCTTACCTATAAGAGGTTGCCACTCGAGAACCTTCCTATTTTTTATCTGTTTTCCAAGTTATATAGCAAGCCCATTGCCATTTCACTGTAATATTCCGTTGGGCCATGTCAGTTTCTCTGGTTCTACTGCGAATATCTTCATTTCTAACTTTGCCACGTAGAGAAACCCCTCTCCAATTCAAAATTTTTACATTTTTTAGATGATAGTTTGTCTAACATAAAAAAAAAACCAAAACCCAAGAATGTCTTTATATAGTTATTTAAACTTAGGGAAGCACCATTTTTTTATTTATTTAAATTGTTTGATTTAATTTGATAACAGTGTACCTAAATGTAAGTATCTGTATCTATATTTCCCTTCCCAATAATATTTTACAAAGTCATACTCATAAAAACAGCGTTTTATTGTAATACATAATTATAAAATTCAGTATCAACTAATTAATAAAAATATGCAACAATAAAATTACATAGGTATTAAAAACTATCGAAATCTAAGTAACGAGAGTATGTTGGTGGTTCCACATCTAAATTATATAAAAATGCATTTTTCAATTTCACTAATCAACGTCGCCGGAAAATTTCTTCTTCTTTGGGCACTTTAAAAATTAATTTATTTAGCAAATAATATTTACAGTTACCAGTGTACAGATATTAACTAAATTAAGTATTTCTAGTCATAAAAATATTTATAATTGAGTATAAACTTTTAAAAAACTAATATATATTTGAACGAAGTTGCTCCAACACCGACGCGCGGTCCACCCTCAATGAAGTCCGAAAACGGACTGTGACAGGCTGACATGGCGACGGAGCATGCGCGCTCGCGTAAATATATTCAATTTCAGGGAAAAATGATATATTCTCTTATAAACGGGAAATAAAAATAAAACTCTCAATTAAAAATATTGATATTTTTAAGAGCTTTTTTTTAGTGTAAGAACTATTTAAAAAGCTTGTGCCGTTTTGGAGAAATTTTGTAAAATATGACAAAGATAGGTACTCTTTGGGGATTTTTTTTCTAATTAGGGGTTGACAAAAATACAATTTTGTTCAATTAAAAACATTAACCAAATCCTCTTCTGTTACCCTGTATTTTTTCTTTGTGGATTAAATGAACAGTTATTGAGATTTTTTTACTTAAATATCCAAGATTTAGGCATTTCAACCACTGTTAAGGCCTTAAGACTGCATCTCAATTGTAACCAGGAAGCTAGAAGAAAACAACATACCCACAGAATATGCATGATTACTCAGATACTGCCTTACAGTTCTACAAGCAAGTATATATATATTATGGAGGACTTTGAGAAGAAAACCCTCCTTACTGCTTCTGTAAATCCAAGATTCTACAAGCGGTACGTAGACGACACTTTCACAATTTTACCATTTGACAAAGTAACTGCATATTTAGACCAACTTAATTCTATAAACTCTAAAATACAATTCGAAATGTAGTTAGAGGCAAAAATATTCTTTATCTTTCTTTTTTAGTCATCCGAAATCCTGATAATGCTATTGGTTGTGTATACTTGCGCATTCCTGTGCATAGGAAAAAGATCCATATCAAACAATATTTAAATGATGATTCTCATCATCATCCACCACATTTAGCTACCGTGGGAAATCTTTGTTTCAGAGAACACGTGGGATCTGTGACAGAAAACATCTGGCCGCCGAGCGATTTAATCAGAAATTGTTTAGGTACTACAAAATATAGACTTACAAGGAATCTGAAATGACAATAAAAACTTAAAAGTAGTTTTTTTTTTGTAAATGTATTATATTCTGTAAAGAGTGATTTCGCTAAAATTGTTTGTAATGATGAAACCAATATATTCCCAAAAGGTTTTTAGTAAATTAAAAGTGACCCCTTGATAACAATGATTTATTTATATAATTCTTATTCTGAGTTTGTAACTTCTCTGGCTACTTATATTATTATGTTAAAAATTACATTAAAACACATAACTTAAACAGACTTCTAACATTGTATTATTTTATTATAAGTGGTAAATGAAATTGTAACATGACTTTAAAAAAGACTCCAGAGCTTCTTGCTGGTTCTTTTCTGAGAAGATTTAATTTTTGCGAACTGGTGAATATTAGACATTTATTTATAAGATATTAAATTGAGCGTAATTTTAACATAAAAAAAGTTTGTTTTAATATTATTTTTTTATATCTAAGGCGCTTCTAAAATGTTTATAATCTCTGCATTTTCTTTTTACTAACGCAATTGAAAAATTACGAGGAGAAATTACAAAGATACGAATACTACATCGGTGCTTAGAGATCATATAAGCAATAGGCAGAAACGGGCACATAGAAATGAGACGTGGGAATAAGAGACTTCGTGAAACAGCAGTGCAAGTAGGAATGTCGACTATAAATCTAACTCTCTGCAAACTTTGCAAATATTGATCGTTAAGATCGTACGACAGTTAGATTTGAAAATATATTTAATTACTTGTATATCTTTCCGTGGGTATCGTTTTTTTTTATATAGGATAAGGATGACAAACGAGCACACAGTCCACCTGATGGTAAGTGGCTGCTGCGGCCCATAGACATCTACATCTATCCTCTATTACAAATAAAAATGTAGATGCGTTTTCACCCGTGAGGACTAAGATGGAATGCCTCATTTCCAGTAAAAAGGGCCTCCGGCCACCTGCACTCACCAAGCGAAACGCAGAGGTAAACCTCTACTTCACGCTGGTATTCTGTGAGGTCGTGGTACCACCCCGGTTCGAGCCGGCCCATCCGTGCGACAGCAAAAGCTGCCGCGTGGCTCTACCACTGTTAAAAAAAAAGTCGTAAAAGGCGACAAAGGGAAACAGGCAGGAGATGGGCAGCAGCATCTTCCTAATAACAGAAAATTTTAATAAAAAAACTGCGGTTGCCAACCCGCTCGCCAAGCGTGGCAACTATGGCAATTACCCCCTATGAATGTAACAAAGAGACGGCCCCCAGTCTCCGGCAGCCCCGCTATTCCTGGCTACGGTGGTGGCCATGGTAACGGCGGGGCAGGGGGTGCTAAGAATCTCCGGTGGAGGTTCGGTTGCCACCTAAGACGACTCGACCTGGCAACATACAACGCACGGTCTCTGAGGACTGACGAGAAGATTGTGGAGCTGGAAGAAGAGATAGACAAGTTACGCTGGCATATTATAGGATTATCCGAGGTCCAAAGAGAGGGGGAGGACACGGTAATCCTCGAATCCGGCAACTTGCTCTATCACCGGGAGGGCGACCTTCAGAAACAGAAACAGAAACTTTTTTATTCAATATAGATTATAAATAATGCTTATTGAAAGTCACTCCTTTGTATAATTACCACTGGTTCGAAAAAAAAAACCTCTGTCCTGGGAAGAACCAGCAAGAAACCCAGCGGGACTTTTTTTTTTAAAATAACAGCTTACAATCATGTATGTTACACAAATTAACAACACAACAAATTAGAAATAGCTTGGTAGCGATCACCTCATTTCCAGGGGTTATTATCATCTATAAGTTCTTTAATATAATAATAACCCTTTTTATACAAACTTAGTTTAATAAAGTTTTTGAACTATGAGCAGGTCAAATTTTGTATATTTTCTGGAATTTTGTTGTAAAAGCGTATACATCGCCCCAAGAATGAATTACTGACTCGATGGAGTCGAGTAACCGGTACTACTAGCTTGTGTCTGTTCCTAGTATTTACAGAATGAATATCACTTATTTTTGTAAAACTACTTTTATTTTTGTGTACGTACATTACATTTTCATAAATGTATTGAGAGGCCAAAGTTAATATATTAATTTCCTTAAATTTTTGTCGCAGCGACTCTTTAGGCCTTAAATCATAAATTGCTCTTATGGCCCTCTTCTGTAAAACAAATATAATTTCAGTGTCAGCTGCGTATCCCCATAGCAAAATACCATACGACACTATGCTATGGAAATAGCTAAAGTAAACTAGTCTAGCTGTTTCAACACTAGTTAGACTTCTAATCTTTTTTACGGCATATGCTGCAGAACTAAGTCTGCTTGCTAGTTTTGATATATGGGGGCTCCATTGAAGCTTCGCGTCTAGTGTGATTCCAAGAAAAATGGTGGTATCTACAAGACTCAGTTTCTCCCCATTTAAAATTACATTAGTATTTAATTGTTTGACATTTGGAGTCATAAATTTCATACATTTCGTTTTAGTGCCATTTAAATGCAAATTATTAACATTGAACCAATTTACTAATTTAGATATAGCATTATTTACTTCGTCATATTTTAGCAATTGTCGACTTAATTTGAAAATTAAAGAAGTGTCATCTGCAAATAATACTATATCATGGTTATCTCCTACTATGTAAGGTAAGTCATTAATGTATACAAGAAACAGAAAGGGGCCTAGAATTGAGCCTTGAGGCACGCCCATCTGTACCATCGACCCGGAAGAACTCATACTGTTTCTCATACTGTTTCATCTGTCCCAAGGAGGTGTTGGATTTATCGTCCACAAGTTTCTCGTTATCAACGTTGTAAAGATTGGGAGTGTATCGACGAGGGTTGCGTACCTTATACTCAGAATCACCAAATAGTATTCGCTAAAGGTCATACAGGTTTACGCACCAACCTCGGCACATCCCGATGAGGAGGTGGAGGAAATGCATGAGGATATGTCTAGAGCCATGCATTCCTCCAAAACCCACTATACGGTGTTAATGGGAGACTTCAAATGAAATATAGGCACAAGAGAGAACGGTGAGCTAAGGGTAGGGAAATTTGGAACAGGGCAACGGAACCCAAGGGGCCAGCAGCTGGCCGACTTCATGGAGAAAGACGGACTCTTTATGATGAACTCTTTCTTCCAGAAGTGCCTCACAGGAAGTGGACCTGGTCGAGCCCTGACGGTTCGACAAAAAATGAGTATTGACTTCATTATAACGACCAGAAGACAACTGTTCAGTGATGTCTCCGTAATCGCGAGGGTGAAAACCGGCAGCGATCACCGAATAGTTAGAGGCACATTGAATCTAAATGATAAGTTGTAGAGGTCTCGTCTGATGAAGTCAACGCTCCGTCCCCCTCGTGCTCTGTTCCAAAGTCCCTAAACCTTTCAGCTCGAGCTACGAAACCGTTTTCAGTACCTAGAAGACTGCAATGAAGTGAACGACATGAACGACAAGCTCGTGGGAACTATCCATGCGATCGGAGCTAAGTTCTGCAAGACCCACCGCAAAAGAACACAAAAACTCTCCGATCACACTCTTAATCTCATGGCTGTTAGATAAGAAATGAAGCTACATGGCACTAAAACGAAATGTTTGAAATTTATGACTCCAAACGTCAAACAATTAAATACTAATGTAATTTTAAATGGGGAGAAACTGAGTCTTGTAGATACCACCATTTTTCTTGGAATCACACTAGACACGAAGCTTCAATGGAGCCCCCATATATCAAAACTAGCAAGCAGACTTAGTTCTGCAGCATATGCCGTAAAAAGGTTAGAAGTCTAACTAGTGTTGAAACAGCTAGACTAGTTTACTTTAGCTATTTCCATAGCATAATGTCGTATGGTATTTTGCTACGGCGACACGCAGCTGACACTGAAATTATATTTGTTTAACAGAAGATGGCCATAAAAGCAATTTATGATTTAAAGCCTAACGAGTCGCTGCGACAAAAATTTAAGGAAATTAATATATTAACTTTGGCCTTTCAATACATTTATGGAAATGTAATGTACGTACACAAAAATAAAAGTAGTTTTACAAAAATATGTCATATTCATTCTGTAAATACTAGGAACAGACACAAGCTAGTAGTACCAGTTACTCGACTTCATCGAGTCAGTAATTCATTCTTGGGGCGATGTATATGCTTTTACAACAAAATTCCAGAAAATACACAAAATTTGACCTGTTCAAGGTTAAAAAACTTTATTAAACTAAGTTTGTTTAAAAAGGGTTATTATTATATTAAAGAATTTATAGATGATAATAACCCCTGGAAGTGAGGTGATCGCTCCCAAGCTATTTATAATTTGTTGTGTTGTTAATTTGTGTAACATACATGATTGTAAGCTGTTATTTAAAAAAAAAGTACCGCTGGGTTTCTTGCTGGTTCTTCCCAGGAAAGAGGTGTTTTTCAAACCAGTGGTAATTATACAAAAGAGTGACTTTCAATAAGTATTATTTATGATCTATATTGAAAAAAAAAGTTTCTGTTTCTGTTTGATTCTTCAACAGATTTGACAGCATACAGGCAACTGAACAGACATATCTCTAAATGAATGGCGGGACTTACGCAACTTCAATACAACTTGTATTGAAGAAGTCTTTGCCAGGGATCTGTCTGCCAGAAAGAGTCAACTGTCAAAGCTGAAGACCGAATGTAACAGCATCGTTTCCGGGACACCTGAGATTTTGAGTGAGATAGAGAGGTTCTATCGGCAGCTGTACACGTCATCGTTGGAGCCACACGCAAGCGTGAGTGACGATCCAAGAGCGAGTCTTATCCGACATTATTCCGAAGATATCCCGGACGTCAGATTGAGCGAGATTAGAATGGTTCTCCAGTACCTTAAAAATGGCAAGGCCCCAGGCGAGGATGGAATTACAGCGGAGCTTCTGAAAGGGGGTAGAAAACCGGTACTTGAAGTCTTTCAGAAGCTCTTAAATTCCGTCCTCCATGGTGGCACTACTCCGGAGGCGTGGAGCAGAAGTGCGGTGGTCTTGTTCTTCAAGAAAGGCGACAACACTCTCTTGAAGAACTACATACCGATTTTCGGGAGTCATTACGAATCGTCTCGCACGCAGACTTGACGACTTCCAGCCTCCCAAACAAGCCGGTTTCCGAAAAGGCTTTAGTACCATGGACCACATACATATGCTTCGACAAATTGTACAGAAGTCCGAGGCGTACAATTTGCCACTATGTCTGGCGTATGTGGACTATGAGAAATCCTTTGATTCCGTGGAAATTTGGTCGGTGCTGCAGTCCCTTCAGCGATGCCAAGTTGACTGTCGGTATATCAAAGTGTTGAAGTGTTGTACAGTAGAGCTACGATGGCTATTCGAGTACACAATCAGTTATTCCGCGAATCTTCACCGCTGCATTGGAAGACGTTTTTAAGCTACTAGACTGGATAGGATGCGGTATTAATATCAATGGCGAGTACATTACTCACCTTCGATTTGCCGACGATATAATCTTTATGGCAGAATCGCTGGAGGACCTAAGCACTATGTTCAATGATCTCAATAGCGTCTCCTAACGGATAGGTCTTAAGATGAATATAGACAAAACAAAAATCATGTTTAATGTCCATGTCACACCTATGCCGGTAGTTGTTGGGAACACTTAGTTGTTACACTTACTTGTTGTAGTTAGTAACACTCGAAGTTGTTGACGAGTATGTTTACCTGGGACAAATAGTCCGATTAGGTAAGTCCAACTTCGACCGAGAGGTCAATCGACGGATTCAACTCGGCTGGGCAGCGTTCAGGAAACTACGACACATCTTCTCGTTAGATATACCTCAAAACTTGAAAATGAAACTGTACAACCAGTGCGTGTTGCCAGTCCTTCACTGCTGGCCGTATGAGAACGCTCAAGGTCGCTCAGCGAGCTATGGAGAGGGTGATGTTCGAGGTTTCTCTGCGTGATTAACTTAGAAATGGGGATATCCGCAGTAGAACCAGAATAACCGACATAGCCCAACGGATTAGTAAGCTGAAGTGGCAGGTGGCCGGCGATATAGCTCGAAGAACCGATAACTGATGGGGAAGAATGGTTCTCGAGTGGCACCCTCGTACCCGTAGGCGAAGTGTAGGGTAAACCCCCACTAGATGGAGTGACGACCTGGTAAAACATGCAGGAAGTCGATGGATGTAGGTGGCTCAGGACCGTGCTTTGTGGCATTCCTAGGGGTAACCCTATGTTCAGCAGTGGACTTATGAAAGGCTGTAATGATGATGATAGATTTACTGGCAAGTACACGATAAAAAGAAAAGTATTATTGTATTACACAGATATTAAATTTTCTTAGTAACAATATTTTCTTCGGTTCAAACGATAACGAAAACGATGCAGAGAGTTGTAGTTAAATAAATAATAATATATGTAATAAGCGTTACTTCCGTAAAATGATTTATATAAAAATTTAAGAAAATAATATATGAAACGGATTGCATTTATCATGAGGTTTTTAATTGTTTACATAATTTATTGTAAAATATAATATAATAGTGAAATTAATATTTTAAAAAAATGCGTGAGTGTCGTGGAACACTCGGTTAGAACGCAATTCCTTTCGTAGTAATTTATTATTGATAAACGTCAACACAGTTTTATTCAATTTTAAACGTTTAAATTTTTTAATACATGATGGAGCCATGCTGCTGCTATATTAGTAGTATAGTTGTAGCATGAATGGGTCGGCTCCACCGGGGAAGGACCACGCTCTCACAGAATACCAACTTAAAATAGCAGCTTAACGCTGCTGTGTTTCGTATGGTGATGTAGAGAACCGGAGACCCTTTTTTACTGGAAAAAAGGCATTCTATGTTAGTCCTCACGGGTGACATCTACATTTTGATTCTTTATTGAGGATAGATGTAGATGCCTATGGGTCACAGAAACCATTTACCATTTGGTGGACTGTGTGATCGCTTGTCACCCTTATACTATAAATAAAAAAAATATTTGCATCTTTTAAAATGAAAGGTCATTTAAAATAATATTTCTTTCATGGAAAGATAAGAAAAATTGCAAGGGAGATGGATATTGTTTCATCTCGCTCGCGCTACAGAAAAGGGGTCGTGACGGAAAAAATCTTACACTTTATCTCGCCTAGCTCCATCCGTCAAATTCGTACCGTGCGTTAAGGAACTTAGTTCCAAAAATCTTCCAGGACAGGTTTTTTTCGAACTAGTGAATATAAAATACTCTTCTTTTTTAATACTCTTTCACCTCTTTCGTTCGCAACATGCCAGTATTGCTCTCGTCCTCTTCTAATTGGTCTCATCCTCTTCTCATTAGTCAATGCCAATTAGAAGAGGATAAGAGCCATTAAAATACTACGTTATAAAATAAATTACCTTTTAAAGTTTATTATTAGTTAATTTCTTATATTTACATTCAATTTGTAGTATCCAACACATTAAATATATTTATCTGACAAATTTTATCGTATCTTTTAATAGAATTAAGATGATATACGAGCGTTAAGTGGATACTGTGATTAATAGACATGTAAATATATATATCCTCGAATAAGAATAAAAATGCAGATACGTTGTCATCCCGTAGACCAAAGGTGGAATGTCTCATTTACAGTAAAAAACTGGTTCTCTGGTTCTCTATACTCACCATCCGAAACACCAGAATTAAGCATCTTATTCTGAAAGCGTGGTGTTCAAATTTAACTATTTTTTTTAAATCCCACCGTTTCGGTTAAAGTCATTCATGGGTGGACTGAATAATTTAACTTTAGATATTATTCTTTTTTCGATATATTCTGTGACTTATTTATTGTCCATTTATACATATTATTTCTTTTAGTTGGAAATATAAATTTATTGAAATATTAGGTCGGGGAAAAAGTTTCTTAGTATTTTATTTAAATATTGAAGGCATTTTTTTCAACGTATGATTAGATTTAATTATTATATTAAATGTATATGCCATTTTGTTCCATAACTTGTTGCCATCTTGTAAATTCTTGGGATTTTTATCAAAAAATGCCACAAGTAGTTTTGACAGTTCTCTTTCGATGTTAACCTAACATTACCCAAATAATTTAGAAGAGCCTAAATAGGTAAAAATCTGGGGACACAAGGTTAGGACTATATGATGGATGCATTAACACTTCCGTGGCCAAAAATGTGTGGTCTCGCGTTATCATGACGAAAGACTACTCGTTTTTTAGGGTTCCGTACCTCAAAAGGATAAAACGGAAACCTTATAGGATCACTTTGTTGTCCGTCTGTCTGTCAAGACTCTTTTTCTCAGGAACGCGTGGAGCAATCATGCTGAATTTCATATCAAATACTCAAGTCTACAGTACCTTCGAGCTGTGAAAAAATCAAACTTCAAAGCCAACGCAATCAAAAGATACAGCCGTTTATGGCGCAAATTTTCGACATTGGGGAATCAAAACCTACAGGGTACTTCCCGTGAACTCGGAACCTTAAAATTTGGTACGAAGCAACGTATTATAGCACAGATAAAGAAGAAATTACGAAAAGCATAAATTTTTAGTTACATCATATAATAAAAATATTTTTAATAATTTTGAACTTATATACCTACGGATTTGTTCGGAACCCTCGGTGCGCGAGTCCAACTTGTACTTGTCCGGTGTTTTTATTGATCAATTCCGGCCGTTTTTTCTCAGTTTCTTGCTTGAGTCTCATTATTTGTAGGCAAGAGAGATCTGAACCGATGGTTTTGCACGGCAATAAAAGCTCATAATAAACGATGCTCTTCCAATCCCACCATACACACAGCATCACCTTGTTGCATGTTAATCCGGGTTTCACTACAGTCTGGAGCTTGACTACCCTTTGACCCTGATCTTCATCGCACGTTCTTGTCGTAGGCGATTCACTTTTCATCACCAGCGATCAAGTTTTTCAAAAATAGTTTGGTTTCATAACGTTTCAATAGAGAATCGCAAATGAGTACACGATTCAATAGGTTTCTTTTAGTGAGCTTGAATGGTTTGGTACCACATCATTACACAATATTGAGCTTTTTGTATAGCCAGACTTTTTAAAATATATCAAAATTGTTTTGTGGTCAATCCTCAATCCTTCAGCTACGTCATAAGTACTAATATTCCGATCGTGCTGCACTTTTTAAAAAAAATGGCATCGGCCTTATCCATATGGGGGCAACCAGAGCGAGCTGCATCTTTGACGTCAAAATTCCCGGACTGAACCAAGTTTTGTGCTTCTCTTACTGACATTGCATTAAGTCCATAAACGTCAAATTTTTTTTTTGCAGCTTGAGTCGTGTTTTTTCTTTTTAGTAATAAAACTTAGAATGTATCGAGTTTCTTCGTTAGATTCACTCATTTTGGCGGAGAGAAAAATAATTTTAAAATGGCGGGAAAGTGTTTTTTTTAATTTTTTTTTTATTTTTTCTTATGCCAGATACAAACAGTACAACCAAATAGATTTTATATTTCAATTTTATACAAACAGTATACGAAGAAACATTGCCCCGATCGATCACATTAAAATACACTTCTTTGACTATTACACAAACATGATACCAACAGTTGTGAATCCATTAATTTATCTCTTAGTCTCGCTAATGTAAATGAATGGGCTAAATGGACTTCTCGTGAAATTACACTTTAAGAATAATGAAAATGATCGCATCGCTCTTTGTTATCATCAAACTTCATTTATTTTGATATTTATTCAAAGTCTTCGTGGAAGTATTAGTTGAAACAAATATTGTTGCAAATCAACACAATTAAAAGATGAATTTGAAATGAGCAATAATGTAAAATTCAGTATTACAGATAGTGTTTTTTAGACAAGCATATGTGGTAATGTTTTATAGTTAAGCATGAAACGATAGCATTTTTGATATGAAGTACTTTTTTTATAGAAATAATTAGTAAAGTTATCCAGTATGCTGTATTAAAAAATGATATGTTGACCATATGTGGAAGCTTAAGTTCGCGCGGCGAGCTATGGAGTGGGCTATGTGCGAAGTTTCTCTGCTTGATAGACTTAATATTGAAGACATCCACAGCAAAACCCGAGAAACCGACATAACCCAATTGATCAGTAAGCTGAAGTGGCAATGGGCCTGCTATGTAGCTCGAAGAAAAGACAACCGATGGGGAAGAAAAATTCTCGAATGACAGCCTTGTACCGGTATGCAGAGTGTAGGGCGACCCTGCGTTCGATAGATTGACAACTTATGACTACGCTATGTGGCGTTCTATGGAGAAGGCCTTTGTTCAGCAGTGTATTTCTGTATGCCTGTGACGATGCTGAATACCTGAGATAAATATTTTGAATGTAATAATATTATCATTTAAAAGTTTAAAAGTCAAATTTAAAAAAAAAAAATTACTGTTAATTTCTTTTAGCATTTTCACTTTTTAAGAAATTTTACTTTAGCATGCAAGAATTTTGTTGAGAAGGAGGTAATTTCGTGATCATAATATGCCTACAATAAAGGGCCTTAATCAATACGTTTATGAAAAGCAACAACCTGAATAACAGTAGCGCTCAACATAAAGCCAAGAAATGAGCTCTATAAAGATAGCAGTGAAAAGTCAGCAGAAATATAAAATTTGTATCCAGGAATTTGTAGCTAATTCATCATCATCATCATCATCATTACAGCCCTTCACAAGTCCACTGCTGAACATAGGCCTCCTCCAAGGAATGCCACAAAGCAGTAGCAGTAGTAAGCAGTAGCTAATTGCTAATTGCTAATTGCTAACTAATTAGCAATAGATACCAAAATCGCGATTTTGTTGCTGCAACCGGTTTTGAGTAAATTGAATTACTGCTATCTTTAGATTAAGATAGCAGTAAAAACTTTCAATCAACCCCACCGTAGCGGATAAAACGGGATAATACGTTGCTAATTAGTTGCTGACACATTATGCAAAAATAAAAATTAAAATAAAATAATCAAAAATTAAAAAAAACATAAAAAATTAATAAAAATCAATTTATGTTTTGATACTAATTCTGAAGTTCCAAATAAATTAACATTTTGCTGCTAAATTAATAAATAGATCAATAACTCCCAGACAGCCTACAACATCATAATATCAGTCGAAAAGCTGCACCAAGTAACAATTGTAACTTATTACTTGATGCAGCTATAAATGTGTACATGCTGACTGTACGGGAGATTCAAAAACAGAACAACAGATATATTGTTGCTATTCAGTTATGAAAGCAAAAAGAGCCAGCAACAAAATTAAATAGATCGATAAGCTGCACCAAGTAATAAGTTAATAATTATATGTGTACAAGCTATATCATGAAAATTTTAGGGGAAAAGCTAGCAGATATTTTGTTGCTGATCAGTTATAGAAGCAGCAAGTCATAAAGAGCCAGCAACAAAATAAAATCGATCGATAAGCTACACCAAGTTATAAGTTAATAATTATTTGTGTACAAGCTATATTTACATATTTTGTTTATTACAAGCTATATTTACATTATAATTTTAGAAAAAAGGTAGCAGATATTTTGTTGCTGGTCATTAACGGATGCAGCAACTCATAAAGAGCCAGCAACAAAATAAAATCGATCGATAAGGTGCACCAAGTAATAAGTTAATAATTATTTGTATACAAGCTATATTTACATGAAAATTATAGGAAAAAAGATAGTAGATATTTTGTTGCTGGTCAATTACGGAAGCGGCAACTCATGAAAAACCAGCAAAAAAATAAAATAGATCGATAAGTTGCCCCACGTTATTAGTTATAACTGATTTGTTTACACGCTATATTTTAATGCAAATTTTAGGAAAAAAGTTAGCAGATGTTTTGTTGCTGGTTAGTTACGGAAGCAGCAACTCGTATAGAGCAAGCAACAAAATTAAATTGATCGATAGGCTGCACCATCTAACAAGTTAATAATTATTTGTCTACAAGCATTATTTACATGAAAATTATAGAAAAAAGTAGTAGATATTTTGATGCTGGTCAGTAACGGAAGCAGCATCTCATGAAGAACCAGCAACAAAATAAAATTGGTGGATAGGCTGCACCAAGTATTAAGTTAATAATTATTTGTGTACATACTATATTTACATTAATATTTTAGAAAAAAGGTAGCAGATATTTTGTTGCTGAACGAAACGAAAGCAGCAACTCATAAAGAGCCAGTATCAAAATAAAATTGATTAATAGGCTGCACCAACTAATAAGTTAATAATTATTTGTGTACAAGCTATATTTACATGAAAATTATAGGATAAAAGATAGTAGATATATTGTTGCTGGTCATTAACGGAAGCAGCAACTCGTGAAAAACCAGCAACAAAATAAAATAGATCAAATAGTTTTACAACGTTATTAGTTAGAAATTATTTGTATACATGCTTTATTTTAATGAAAATTTTAGGAAATAGGTTACCAGATATTTTGTTGCTGGTTAGTTAGGGAAGCACCACCTCGTATAGAGCCAGCAACAAAATAAAATAGATCGACAAGTTGCATAAGGTTATTCGTTAGAAATTATTTGTGTAAATGCTATATTTTAATGAAAATTTTAGGAAAAAAGTTAGCACATATTTTGTTGCTGGTCAGATACGGAAGCAGAAACTCGTATAGAGCCAGCAACAAAATATCTGCTATCTTGTTTTCTAAAATTTTAACGTAAATATAGCATGTACACAAATAATAATTAACTTATTACATGGTGCAGCTTATCCATCTATTTTATTTTGTTGCTGGCTCTTTATGACTTGCTGCTTCAATTACTGGCTAGCAAAAAAATATCTGCTATATTTTTCCTAAAATTTCCATAAAAATATAACTTGTAAACAAATAATTACTAACTTAATACTTGGTGCAGCTTATTGATCGATTTTACTTAGTTGCTGGTTCTTTGTGACATACTTCTTACGTTACTAACCAGCAACAAAATGTCTGCTATATTTTTTTCCTAAATTTTTCATGATATAGCTTGTACACATATAATTATTAACTTATTACTTGGTGCAGCTTATCGATCAATTTAATTTTGTTGCTGGCTCTTTTTGCTTTCATAACTGAACAGCAACAATATATCTGTTGTTCTGTTTTTGAATCTCCCGTATAGGCAGCATGTACACATTTATTTGTAACTTATTAGGTACGTGATACAGCTTTTTGACCGAACTTAAGATGTTGTAGGCTGTTTGGGAGTTTTTTTTATAGGATAAGGGTGACAAACGAGCACACAGCCCACCTGATGGTAAGTGGTTGCTGCGGCCCATAGGCATCTACATCTATCCTCTATTCCAAATCAAAATGCAGATGCGTTGTCACCCGTGAGGACTAAGATGAAATGCCTCATTTACAGTAAAAAGGGCCTCCGGCCACCTGCACTCACCAGGCAAAACGCAGAGGTAAACCTCTACTTCACGCTGGTTTTCTGTGAAGTCGTGGTACCACCCCGGTTCGAGCCGGCCCATCCGTGCGACAGCAAAAGCTGCCGCGTGGCTCTACCACTGTTAAAAATGTTATTGATCTATTTATTATAGATATATATTAGATTTTTTTATTTTAATTTTTATTATGTTTTTTGCATAATATGTCAGCAACTAATTAGCAACAAATTATCCCGTTTTATCCGCTACGGCAGGGTTGATTGAAAGTTTTTACTGCTATCTTAATGTAAAGCTAGCAGTATTTTAATTTACTCAAAACCGGTTGGAGCAACAAAATGGCGATTTAGGTAACTAATTAGCAACAAATTAGCTACAAATTCCTGGATACAATTTTTATGTTTCTACTGACTTTTCACTGCTATCTTTATAGAGCTCAAGAAATGACCTCAAGTATACGGTAAGCGATTGGCGAATAATTACCAAACAGGACAAATATTAAGTGTTTAGATTCTAGATTTAGCTTTTCGTCCACATTATACAATTTATGTATATAAAACGCCTCTTCGATATCAGAGAAATTCCTAATGCAAAGAAAAGTAAAAAAAAAAAAAACAGTTATCCGAAGGCGGTATTTCCATTCCATACCGTCTAGAGTAAAGATAAAACGAATTTTCCATTTTCCTTTTATTTTTATACACCTGACTTTGTTTTATTATCGTTTCGACGTGAATGACATCGAAAAAGATCTTAATTACATTGTGAATAACTAATGATACGTTCCCACGCATGACTTTTTAAATGAGCTTATCTTTTATGACTTACTATGACTGGAATAAGTTTAAAGATATTTTTATCTGAAAGTGATTGTGAAGCTGAAAAGATTTTTTTTTTCTTTTTCTTGGTGTGGTTCTAAATTAATAGGTCAGCGGTAATAATTCCAGACAATTTATTTATTTATTAATTTATACTTTATTGTACATCTTAGAAAATAATTAAAAAGAGAGGACATAATGCCTTTTGATGTTCTCCTCCAGTCAACCTGTGGAAAAGAATGTGATAGGTGCCAAAAAAAAAAATTATTAGAAAAATAAACTACTAGATAAACATATTAATAAAATAACATAACATAAACACTCACGCCTGTTACCCAGAGGGGTAGGCAGAGACTATGGACTTCCATTTGGCACGATCCTGACAGACCTCTCTCGTTTCCTCCACATATATATATATATATATATATATATATATATATATATATATATATATATATATCAACAAAAATACAATGGAATGACAATACAATAGACAGAATACAGATGCTTTTTCAGGTCTGAGAACTTGGAACTTGTGGAATGCAAGCCAATAAGAGTTAACCGTTCTGTTTAGTCACCATAGCAACACAGCGGCATTATGCTGTTTGACGCTAGCATTCTGTGCGATCATAGTCCTTACCGGGTCGAGCTAACTACTTACGTAGCGCTTCACATTACCTGACGTTCCATACATGTTTTTTTTTATAGAATAAGGTTAACAAACGAGCACACAGTCCACCTGATGGTAAGTGGTTGCTGTGACCCATAGACATCTACATTTATCCTCAATAAAGAATCAAACTGCAGATGCGTCGTTACCTGTGAGTACTAAGATGGAATGCCTGTTCTCCAGTAAAAAGGGTCTCCGGTTCTCTACACTCATCATACGAAACACAGCAGTGTCAAGCTGCCGTTTTACGCTGGTATTCTGTGAGAGCGTGGTCCTTCCCCGGTCGAGCTGACCCTTTCGTACTACAACTATATATTAATATAGCTGCAGCTTCGCTATACTACGTACAAAATATAAGCTAATGCTGCTTGTGAAAGAAATTTTCTATAATCTAGGTGATTTTTTTTACGTCACTACTAAGTACGTAATAAAAGACCGTAATTACGGTTTATTATTTTGAAACCGGACATGTTATAGATAGTAATTTAACTGGGTTGTTGTATGCCAACTCAAAAAAACGCGGTCATGGGTGTTTACAATGTGTAAAATTTCATTTGTTTTGTTTTAATTTCACTCGATAAATTTTGCTAATATATTATCATTTCTCAGTAGCTGCCCGGAGTCGGGAAGTTGGTGGTGTTTCACCCCCGGTGCCTCGGAAAGCACGTAAAGCCGTTGGTCCCGCGCCTGATCTGTCTCCGGTCATGTCGGTTTACCGTCCCATCGGGCTATGAGAGTGAGGGAATAGAGAGTGCATCTGTGCTTGCGCATACACTCGGTCACTCTCGTATAATCCTGTCCTGCGCCGATGGGTAGTCTCCTTTGAGACTGGCCGCCGTGGCCGAAATTCGGTCTGGAGGACATTATTATTAAATGGTTAAACGAACTTACCTTAAGTGAAGTTCAACCATAATTATACGAAGTTCCTTGTCCGAGACGTTCTTTACAATGTAGTATACGGTATTTTATACCAGTTCATCACAGCTATATCCAAGCTCCTAAAAAAAATTTTGGAACAGCAGAAATATGCACATCACTATCGACCCGTCCGTCAAACGCAATGTCATTATGTTTAAAGCAAGGAATTAGATGAGCAACCCTCAACCAGGGAGGGCTGGGTGGGAGTACCGTCTCGGACAAGGAGCTTCGTATAATTATGGTTGAACTTCACTTAAGGTAAGTTCGTTTAACCATTTAATTATACTCTCTCCTTGTCCGAGACGTTCTTTACAATGTAGATGTTTGAAGACAGGGTTGCGAATTATAATACCCATGAATGGAAAAATTTTGCAATTTGCTTATTTTATAAGGGAAAATTTTAAAGTATTATATGTATATTACAATAACATAAATTAAATTATCCTTATTTTATAACATTTCCTTATACATGTAAGGCCCGTTTGATGGCAGCAGAAGTGGCCTGTAGAAGCACTATGATTGCGAAAAAACACAATAATCTGGAATATCTGTTCTAGTTTAATTTAAGTAAATTTTAATTTAACATCTTATAACTTAAGAAATGCTTTTCTAAATGGGTTTTTGTGAGTTAATGTTAAATTTATCCATATCTTGTGTTATGCTTTCTATTAGATATTCACAGGGAAGGCTTAAGCTTCTCTCATTTATTTATTTTTTCCACGCAATCACTGTTGAAGTGAAATTCTACCTTATATCTTAACTATTCTTCGGAACTACACTTGGAGTAATTGTTATTTATGAAGGGCAATATTTAATAATTTTTATGACCTGTGACTCATCACAGCTAAGCTTGTTACTAGTTTTGCAAAATCAAATCTTTATTGCAATATTTTGATATTAGTAACCTAAACTAACTTATTATTAAGTCTGTTTGTAATAAAGCCTAAGTAAAAAATCACAAGCCCAGGAATTACATTACACTTACTGCAAAATTGATACTATAGAGAAATAATAATTTCATAATTTATATTATATTCAAGTATGAATTTTAGAGTGCCATACTTTTACAAAATGCTTCACTAATAGTACCTATGATATGTGTGAGATGCCTATGAGGACATAATAACATGTATATAACATGATAATAACAATAGTAATGTATGATTCTCTGTCAAGTGGTGTTAATAATTTGTTATTTTATTCCAATGAATAATTTTAATCTTTAATTTAACATGCCTTGCACTTGATTCACATTTACTGCCCAAATTGTTGTTGTGGATAACAAAAACCTATGGTTCTATTAACTTTTGACAGCATAGTAACAACATAGCAATTAGGAAATACATAGAAGAATCACCCCCAATCTAATATAATGCCATGGTTTCTGAGTCATGCCTACAGAAAACGATTGTTCTGTATAATAGTATTATTATTTCTCAGTGCTAATTGATCAATTTTTAGTTTTGACACCACTTTATGATCTTGTTGAATTTACTAGAGAGACCTCCTATGACTATTCTTTGTTTACTTGGCTCAATTTCAGATCTATATATATCATTTTTAATATTTTTCATTTAATTGATAGAATTGAATCCTCAATAATTAATGAAAGAGAACCCTCTCTATATTGTTAATGTATGAAGCAGTGGTTTTATCAACTCTAGGGTGAAATTGTACACCATAAGTAGTATTTGTTTGTAATAAGTATTATTCACAATATCTATATTATTGTTTTGTTTTAAAAGTTTGTATTGTATTCTACAATTTTGAAAATTATAAGCATATACTACATCCATATCCAATAATAATAGTATATGTCATTTCCTCACAATGAAGGACTAAGACCCCTTTGTAATAAATTTTATACCATTATTTATTTTTATTCTAAATCCCAGTAAAGCACAATGTTTTACTTTCAAGTGGTATCGCTTTATATGTCAATTCAACCTGTCTACCCTCAACGTGATAGCTCTAAGGTATGAATAGTTAACCATGACTATCCGCTAAGGGATAGCTCTAATGGTTTAAAGTCTCCAGTCATGTCTTCCAAGACATAGCCCATTTTAATGTCTTTCCTCTAATCGTAGCGCTTTATATGTCAATTCAAAACCTGTCTGCCCTCTTAAGTGAGAGCTCTAAGGTATGAATAGTTAACCATGTCTATCCTCATAAGTGATAGCTCTAATGGTCTATATATATCGTTTTATATAACTTATGCTAGATATTCTTTGCAACAGTTTTAAGTCCTCAGTAATTTTCTTCTGCATTTTTGCAGTGCCTAATGTCCATTAGAAAATCCTGTCCCAAATGTTGATGGCATTTCAGCCTGAGTATTTTTTTTTTTTTTATTACTCTTTTAATAATGTAAGAAAATTATTGTAATTCTATCTGAAGGTGGACAATATTATTTTTGTTCTGCAGACATGCCAAATTTGGCTTCATAAGCTCCGTATGGAGTCAAGTAAATCCCAAGAGGATATAATTAAAATAATGGCTTCTTTGTATAATCTTTTAACATAACATAAACACTCACACCTGTCACCCAGAGGGGTAGGCAGAGACTATGGAATTCCATTTGACACGATCCTGACACACCTCTCTCGCTTCCTCCACATCCATATACCTACGCATACACGCTCGTCGGTTAAAGGTACTCTTAATTTGGCCCATTTTCAATATATCGCCTATTTGGTCGATAAACTTTCGCCTAGGGCGACCCTTACCCATAATCTTTTAAAGCTATTTAAACCTGTAACCTCTTGATATCCAATGTCAAGGCAAATGGCTCTCATGTCACACCTTTTCTTACTTCCATGTCATATTATCCATTCCTCCGTTGCAGCCTATAAAAGTCCACTGCGGAACATAGCCTCCCCCCCTCCATATATTGACTGAATTCATATACTTGCTATAGTTGTTATGTTAGGCAGGCGAGTGGGCAACCGCAGTTTCTTTAATAGTCGTATATTATTAAGTTGTAATCAGGAAGATGCTGCCACCAATATCTTGGTTTCTATTCCACTAGATGATATTGGGTTGTAGACATTCTTACACCACCACTAAAGATTATTTAATATTTGTAATAGTTCATTTAAAATATATTATAATTAATTCGGAATTACCAGATATATCTGTGAGATTGCGATAGATAGCGATAAAACCATCCCGGTAACAATTCAGACCTGTGATCACCAGCAGCATTAATGGTGGGAGATATCTAGTGCCACGATCGCCATTTTCGTCTGTTGAGCGTGGCAATTATAGCGAGTCTAGTAAGTTTGATAACAGGAGAGATCAATTTCCTATAGTAGACTTTTACGGGATAATGATGAAGATTTTTTTAGTTTAGGAGCAAACAATAAAATTCTAGCAAGAGTATCAACCCATAATGTCGTGTAGACCCCTCGACGATATAGTAGTATAAACAAAGTCTTAGAAAGAGCAACACGTCTCTTTCTCATTTGGTATCAACATTACATGGTGACCCTGCCAGGTGGTGCGCTGCGAAAATGCACGCGCACTGCCGCGGCCTGCAAAATTATTTGAATAAAAACAAAAAGTAATTTACTGAATCACAAGTCCACAGCTGATAGGTTTCCCTTATATTTTGTCACAGAGCACGTTCTTGAGCCACCTGCATCAATTGACATTTTGATTCGTAGTCGAAGATAAATGTTGATGTCTATGGGCTACAGAATCCACTTACCATCAGGTGTACTGTGTGTTCATTTGTCATCATTATCATATAACAAAAAACCTATAATTCTGTCCTACGGAGACTGTAGTGGGACTTTGTAGACTTTGCTAAAGATACAATTATTTAAATAAAAGTTATTGCTATTATATATTAACCATGTTCAACTTATTGTAAGAATACTCACTCATGTGCGTATGTGCGTCTAAAATTATTTACAATCAATATTTTAACAATGGTTTAAATATAACGTTATGTAGTATAATGTTTCATTAGGCTAATTTGCATCAGAAGTGAACAGCAGAGTCGGGAAAGGACGCCCTAGACGAAGGTTTATCGACCAAATCGGCGATACATTGCAAAAGGGCCAGATTAGGAGTACCCTTAACCGACGAGCGTGTATGCGTAGATATATGGATGTAAAGGGGGCGAGAAAGGTGTGTCAGGATCACGCTTAATGGAAGTGTGTAGTCTCTGCCTACCCCTCTGGGTGACAGGCGTGAGTATTTGTGTGTGTATTTCATCAGGCTGTGTCATTTAGTGGGTCTTACAATCCGCTTACCACTCGAGATTTTTTTGCCCAATTGACTAACGGGTCTTTGATTTATATGGCCGGCCAATTGCCAATTCAGCTAACTGATCCCCTGGGCTATATCATTTACTCTGTTATTTTTCTTCTTTCAATTTACTACTTCATTTGAAAGTAACATAAATTTATACTAAAAAAATTATGTTAAACAAGGGAAAACCTATAAAAAGTGAAACAAAATAGTTGGAAAATTGTTGCGGAAACTTACATAAAAAATAATTAAGGGTTACACTGACCACAGCAGGTTTTATCAAGTCAGACCGCAGCGTGTATTACACACAAAGCAAATTCAAATTATACATGAATGTAAATTAAGCAACTGTATTTATAGCACAACTCAACAAGTAGGTAGATAATTTATCACCATCAGGGGAGCCACATATATGTATACTTGCTCCCGCTTCTACAAAATATCGAGTAGCACGTTTAATTAAGTAGCTAAAAATTTTATTTTTTCACGGTAGAAATGTCCAAAAATCCTACTTAATGTAGTAGTACGCTTCACTATAATTTCGTTATACGCTGGTAAATGAAGTTATTACCAATCTAATTGTTTATTGTGATTTTAATTGCTATAAGTTTTCTTTTGCTTCTACAATAAGTACAGGACCTTTTTCAACTACTCAATTAATCTAGCTTAATTAAGGTTTTAACTAGCCTGAATAACCTTGACGAAACAGCGATTGCAGAGATTTTAGCCGACGTCAACAAAGTCTACCGACTACGTTCTGTATTACTTATAAAAGTGCAAACATTAATAGACTGCAGAGGTGACAATTATATAAGTGACATACTGCCTGTTACGCTTGCGCATCACTGAGAATTATGTCGCGGTTACGCATCTTCAATTACATTGCACGGTGTGGTACTGAAGCTTTGTCCGGTAGGCATCATGAGCTATCAAGTGTTCAAGTTTCACATACGTAAGAGTTTTTATTGTATGTGTTAAACCGTATTTATTTGTGTCGTATTAGTAGCTCTGGGTCATTGCGTTCGCTGTAAATTTTTCCCGGGTTTTATCCCCGGCAGCACCAATGAAATTTGTAATTGAAATTTTTGTCAACACGCATTAAGGCAGCGCGGCGGGCATTTCCCTGTCCTAAAACCCTCTCAGAAATAAAAAGAGTCCTGTGCCCAGTAGAGGGACTTGTACAGCCTATTACTTTACTTTGTAACAATATTCATATTCGTTTCAGATACAGAAGGGTACCTTATGATGACAAAAATATCATGTGGAGGCGACGAAAACGTAAAACATATTTGTACCTAGATAAAATGTTCGAGAGGTTCTCAGTCATATCATACGCGATATTTTCTATAGAGCGTAGAACGTTGCAGATAGGGCAAAATAAAAAATAATACAAAATAGTATGGGAATTATTTATTAATAATATAATATAAATTTATAGGTATTTTTAATAAAAATAATGAACAAGCTGCAAGGTTATGATGAAACGTAGTCAAGATCACTTCATATAAAATATATTTAATTAAAATTGACACACAACCTATTTGGCCTTCGGGTTATAAGTACCCGGCGGAAATTTGAAAAGAAGGTTTTGCCTGTTATTAGTTATCTTGTGTACACCATTTTTCACAGAAGTAGTTGTTTACAACTGGCGTGGTTTCGAAAAGCGTGATTTAGTGTCAGCGGTATATTGTCAATTAGATGAAATTTATCTTTTGTTTCTTTTTGTTATATCTTCCAAAAAACTGACGCCTTCTCATTATTTTATTATTTGTTTTTTTTTTGTAAAGCATTGGGTATCTTGGATAAGTGTGTTTTTTTTTCATTTTATCACAAAATTTCCGCAATAAATTATTACCTTTCCTACAGTGATTATCTCCTCTTAGTTTCGGCGTGACTGTAGGATTTTATACTGAGTCGCCGTCAGTTACTAAGTGGCCATAAATCATTATATATATGTATAGACATACAGAAATACATTTTTTGTTTTAATATTTATCATTATTTCTTATATTTACGCGAAGACTACACAATAAATGAAACTAATTTTTACGGAATTTTTTCACGTTTGTTTCTGCGTAGATCGGACCAAAAATTAATATTCAAAAACTGAAGGTAGCCGGGCTAACTATGACATCGGGACGTCAAACACCTCAGTCCCCCCCCGTGACCACGGGTGCTGAAAAGCACCCGAAACGTCGGGAAGTAAAAATTTAAATTAAAATGCGAAAAAATCCGTAAAAAAATAGTTTCATTTAATTTAATATTGTTGTTTTTTTGAATTTTGATTGATTTTTGAAACCTGGTGAAATTATTTTTTTCCATACCAATTGATGAACCTGAGTATGATGCCAGTTGTGCTCTTTGGCTGAATTTATGTTTTATTATACGCTCAATTGCAGACAAAACAATATTGATTGCGCATCTCTAAAACAAAATTTTACCTCTTCTCCTTCTAATAATAGCTCCTTCACCTGAGACGGCGGAATAGTTATTATCTATAAGACCATTTGCAGAAACAGTTTTTGTTAACAGTTATGAGTGTAACATTTTTATCAGCTGCTTTGTTTATAGTGCCTTGAGCAACACTTTGCCGGTTTCTGTACAGAAAATGATGCTGGCTTTGTTGGCTATGCAAATATGGATGACCGCTACCATTGAATATAATACCCGCTATTTTACACTTATTTACATAGAAAATTTAATTATCATTTCCATAAAATTCTAAATAGCACTTTTTACAAAAGAAAATAAACTTATAGATCAGTCCATCTTATTTTTCACTAATGAGTGAATAGTAAAACAAACTAATAGGTCTGTGATTTAAAATTTCTTTCAGCTTTTTATAGAAAAACATGATATTATCATAATATAATAGTCAATCATTTAGCCATCTGATAAAACTTTTAAGTGTGCCAGTCATGCATTAATGATGATATTCGGGTCATTATACTGGAAATAGTATTTTAAATATTTTGTTGTAAAATTGATAATCTTCAGTAAGATTAATCGTATGTATGACTTTACAAGTCTATGTTATTTTGATGAAAATTATAACTGCAGATAAAAGCCCTTTCACATTTATTTTAGTCTCGAATTAATATCAAAATAAAAATTTGAACTTTGGCTCTTTATAAATGATCTTCAAATGTAAAACACTGACTTGAAATTATATAATTATCGGCTTTTTTGTAATTCATTGAACTTTTTTAAGATTTTCAGATTGTGTTGAAATTCTACTGGTAAAAAACACACACATTTTTTTTGGCTATCGTTTTCGGATTCGTGTTGTGTCTTGAATTGGTTTTGTTGTTTTGATTTTAAAAATATTTAAAAAAATATTAATATATATATATATATCTATATATATATATATATATAATATATATATATATAAAATATTAAAAATATCTAAAAGGAATAAATATTCCCTTTTAGATATTTTGGATTTGCTTTTAAAAAAAAAAGAATTATATATATATATATATATATATATATATATATATATATATATACTATATATATATATATATATAGTTCTTGACGAAAATTAGGCAACCGCGTTACATCGCATTCCACCAAGAGTTTCTAATGTAAGCTAAGACGTGATAATAACTGAAAACAATAGAATATTAAAATAATGAAAAAATTTGTAAATACTTGCTTTACAACCTAATAAATATTATTTGACAGTAATAAAATAAAACAAGGTAGTCTTCGGAATGAAAGTAACAATAAATATTTTCGATTATTTTTGCAATATCTAACAGCCGGTTCAGCGCGCGATTCAGATCCATCTAAAGATGATAAAGGAGATGAACTTGATTCTATACAAACTTGGGCCCGGTCTGAACAAACTTAAAATATGTGTTAAGTTTGAAGATTTAAATATTTGCTACTTATATCCAAAAATCATATTTTTTGCCAGGCCTGGGGTTTTTGTTTTTATGTTGTTTTATGGTTTGTAGGTTATGTAGTAAAATCACTCGTTCTTGTGATGGTTGTTTAAATAAATTGAAAAAAACACAAAAGAATGCAGTTTTGTAGTTATTATTATATAAAGTAAAATAAAACTCAACTTTTTTTAATTGTTTAACTATTTTCTGCAATTATCAGTAAAATGTCATCTAAAAAACAGCCGGAGGCTGTACATTGTCTGTTCTATTCCTCTCAAAACTTAAGTATCACATTATTTTCATTATATGGGCGCAACACACTACTGTTCTGTGATCCAAGAGAAAATCCAAGAGTCAAGTTAAATAAATCCACGAAAGTAAAAACACGAAATCTATCCAAAAAGCAGCTACAATGCCAAATGCGCATGCCACTTGACAAGTTGAAACTTGAAGTTACCAAGTTAAGTCTCCTTCGGAATATGCAATGATCAATAACCATACAGCCTATTCAGTCGTTTAGGATAATATTCAAATGTTTTTTGATTTAATGACATAGCCTATTCAATCGTTTTCTAAATATATTATTTTATTCAATATTAATAACTACAGATTCGCGTCAATGTTTCAATATTATGATATATTTTTTTTGGTAAGGAAGGTTATTTTATTATAAAAATAGCCTTCATTATTTTCAACCTGCGCCTTGTAAAGTTGCAGGCGTAGTGACGGCATGAAATACTGCCCCGCTCTGCTGAGCACGCCAAGCTTTTTAGAGGCCAATTTGGCCTTCTCTTCCAAGTGACCACGAAACTGCACGTCACTCGATATGTCAAAGCCGAGTATTCCAATACTGGCTAAGGCAACAAGGGTAGTACCTTGAATCTGAGGAGATGCGACAAAGGGGTTCTTTTTAGCGGTAAACGCGCAAACTTGTGTATTCTGAGGATTAAACTGGACTAGATATAGTTGCCCCCAATCCGAGACTTTGTCCAACAAAGACTCGACTTCAGACACAAGTTTGTTCCGGTACTCGGTGACGTTTTCCTGAGAAATATTGGCACGGCCGGTGTGTAGAGCATCACCAGTGCTGTCATCTGCATAGCAATGAATGATACCGGTAAAAGGTTGCTACGGCCCATATACATCATCATTACAGCCCTTCACAATTCCACTGCTGAACATAGGCCTCCCCCAAAGAATGCCACAAAGCACGGTCCTGAGCCACCTGCATCCATCGACCTCCTGCATATCTTACCAGGTCGTCACTCCATCTAGTGGGGGGACGCCCTACACTTCGCTTGCCGGTACGAGGCTGCCACTCGAGAACCTTTCTTCCCCATCGGTTGTCGGTTCTTCGAGCCACATGGCAGGCCCATTGACACTTCAGCTTACTAATCCGTTGGGCTATGTCGGTCACTCTGGTTCTACTGCGGATATCCTCATTTCTGAGTTTATCACGCAGAGAAACTCCGAGCATAGCCCTCTCCATAGCTCGCTGAGCGACCTTGAGCTTCCTCATACGGCCAGCAGTGAAGGACCACGTCTCAGTTCCGTAAGTCATCACTGGCAACACGCACTGGTTGTACAATTTCGTTTTAAGGTTTTGAGGTATGTCTGACGAGAAGATGTGTCGTAGCTTCCCGAACGCTGTCCAGCCGAGTTGAATCCGTCGATTGACCTCTCGGTCGAAGTTGGACTTACCTAGTCGGACTATTTGTCCCAGGTAAACATACTCGTCAGCAACTTCGAGCTTAGTGTTCCCAACAACTACCGGCATAGGTGTGACATGGACATTAAACATGATCTTTGTTTTGTCCATGTTCATCTTAAGACCTATCCGTTGGGAAACACTATTGAGGTCATTGAGCATAGTGCTTAGGTCCTCCAGCGATTCTGCCATAAGGACTATATCGTCGGCAAATCGAAGGTGAGTGATGTACTCGCCATTGATGTTGATACCGTATCCTTTCCAGTCCAGAAGCTTGAAAACGTCTTCCAATGCAGCGGTGAAGAGTTTCGGGGATATGACGTCACCCTGTCTTACACCTCTCTGCAATTGGATGGGTTTCGTACTCTGGTTCTGTACTCGGATAGCCATCGAAGCCCTACTTAACAAGCACTTCAACACTTCGATATACCGAGAGTCAACTTGGCACCGCTGAAGGGACTGCAGCACCGCCCAAATTTCGACGGAATCAAAGGCTTTCTCATAGTCCACATACGCCAGAATAGTGGCAAATTGTACTCCTCGGACTTCTGTACAATTTGCCGTAGGGTATATATGTGGTCTATGGTGCTAAAGCCCTTTCGGAAACCGGCTTGTTCGGGAGGCTGGAAGTCGTCAAGTCTGCGCGCGAGACGATTCGTAATGACTCTCGAAAACAGCACGTAGACGCGGCTCAGAAGGGAAATCGGTCTGTAGTTCTTCAAGAGAGCGTTGTCGCCTTTCTTGAAGAACAAGACCACCGCACATCTGCTCCACGCCTCCGGTGTAATGCCACCATGGAGGACGGAATTAAAGAGCTTCTGAAGGACTTCAAGTACCGGTTTTACACCCGCTTTCAGAAGCTCCGCTGTAATTCCATCCTCGCCTGGGGCCTTGCCGTTTTTAAGGTGCTGGAGAGCCATTCTAATCTCGCTCAGACTGATGTCCGGGATATCATCGGAATAATGTCGGATAAGACTCGCTCTTGGATCGTTACTCACACTTGCGTGTGGCTCCAACGATGACGTGTACAGCTGCCCATAGAACCTCTCAATCTCACTCAAAATCTCAGGTGCCCCGGAAACGATGCTGCCACATTCGGTCTTCAGCTTTGACAGTTGGCTCTTTCTGGCAAACAGATCTCTGGCAAAGACTTTGGAGCCTTGGTTCCGCTCTATCGCTTCTTCAATACGAGCTGTATTGAAGTTGCGTAAGTCCCGCCGCATGCATTTGGAGATCTGTCTGTTCAGTTGCCTGTATGCTGTCAAATCTGTTGAAGAATGTAGCCTCATCTCCCGTCTAACAGCCATGAGATTAAGAGTGTGATCGGAGAGTTTTTGTGTTCTTCTGCGGCGGGTCTTGCAGAACTTAGCTCCGACCGCATGGACAGTTTCCACGAGCTTGTCATTCAAATCGTCCACTTCATTGCAGTCTTCTAGGCACTGAAAACGGTTTTGTAACTCGAGCTGAAAGGTTTCGGGACTTTGGATTAGAGCACGAGGGGGACGGAGCGTTGACTTCATCAGACGAGACCTCTCCAACTTAACGTTTAGGTTCAGTGTGCCTCTAACCATTCGGTGATCGCTGCCGGTTTTCACCCTCGCGATCACTGAGACATCACTGAACAGTTGTGGTTTGGTCGTCATAATGAAGTCAATCTCATTTTTTCATTTTTTCGAACCGTCGGGGCTCGACCAGGTCCACTTCCTGTGGGGCCGCTTCTGGAAGAAAGAGTTCATCATAAAGAGTCCCTGTTTCTCCATGAAGTCGGCCAGCTGCTGGCCCCTTGGGTTCCGTTGCCCTATTCCAAATTTCCCCACTTTCAGCTCACCGTTCTCTCTTGTGCCTAGTTTTGCATTGAAGTCTCCCATTAACACCGTATATTGGGTTTTGGAGGAATGCATGGCTCTAGAGATATCCTCATACATTTCCTCCACCTCCTCATCGGGGTGTGCCGAAGTTGGTGCGTAAACCTGTATGACCTTCAACGAATACCGTTTGGTGATTCTGAGTATAAGGTACGCAACCCTCCTCGACACACTCTCAATCTTTACAACGTTGTTAACGAGAGACTTGTGGACGATAAATCCGACACCTCCTTGGGACAGATGGTCACCCTCCCGGTGATAGAACAAGTTGCCGGATTCGAGGATTACCGTGTCCTCCCCCTCTCTTCGGACTTCGGATAATCCTATAATATGCCAGCGTAACTTGTCTATCTCTTCTTCCAGCTCCACAATCTTCTCGTCAGTCCTCAGGGTCCGTGCGTTGTATGTTGCCAGGTCAAGTCGTTGTAGGTGACAACCGAACCTCCACCGGAGATTCTTAGCACCCCCTGCCCCGCCGTTACCATGGTCGCCACCGTAGCCAGGAATAGCGGGGCCGCCGGGGACTGGGGGCCGTCTCTTTGTAACTTTCATTATGGGGGGTATATTGCCATAGTTGCCACGCTTGGCGAGCGGGTTGGCAACCGCAGTTTTTTATTGTATTTTGCCGTTACCAGGAAGATGCTGCTGCCCATCTCCTGCCTGTGTCCCTTTGTCGCCTTTTACGACACCCACGGGAAGATATGGGGTAGTGGATATTCTTAACCGCCACTACACGGCCCATATACATCTACATCTAATGTAGATTCGTTGTCACCCGTGAGGACTAAGATGTAATTCCTCGTTTCTAGTAAAAAGGTCCTCCGGTTCTCTACACTTACCATACGAAACACAGCAGGGTTAAACTGCTATTTTACAATGGTATTCTGTGAGAGCGTGGTCCTTCGCCGGTGGAGCCGACCCATTCGTGCTAGAACTATACCTAATAAAAATATACCTAATATAGCTGCAGCATGGCTCTACCACGTAAAAAAAAAATGACGTTGAAAATTTAAGTTTTTTTCAGACTTTTTTTTAGTGTAAGAACTATTTATAAAGCTTGTGCCGTTTTGGAGAAATTTTGCAAAATATGACAAAGATAGGTAGTCTTTGGGGATTTTTTTTTCTATTAAAGGGTTGACACAAATACAATTTTTTTAATTAGAAACATTAACTAAATCCTCTTCTATTACCCTGTATTTTTTCTTTATGGGTTAAATGAACAGTTATTGTGACTTTTTTACTTAAATATCCAAGAATTTAGGCATTTCAACCGCAGTTAAGGCCTTAAGGTGCAGATAATTTAAATTAGGCCATAGTAAAAAGGTCCAAAATCCTAATTCTCTAGTAGAGAGCTGGTTTTTAATTTCATTACAAGCGCGTAAGGAGACAATTTCGATCTGTCGTTTCAATATAATTTACTGATAAATTCAACTTTAATATAAGATGTTTGCTGTTAATCTTACACATCGTGAGTCGGCAAGCCAAAGAAATCAAGTAAATATTTTCACGGTAGGTGAAGACTTTCTGCTAGCTCTAGAGGTATGGCTTTGACACTTTTTCCCACTGTATGAAAAAATTCTAACAATTAGTATAAAATTACTTCAACACGTTGTGGTCAATATTTCACGCATTCGAACCACACTGTTTGCTTCGTTATTCATAATGTGTGTCGTTTTCTAACCGGTTACAATCTTGGCGTCTTCAAAATGCTAGTGAATATGCTTTAGTTAGGCTAGGACATTGCCCCAGATGGTAAATCTACGATTTCAATACCACTCACCAGGTCAGATTGAAATCAAGTACTAGCTTAAAAAAAGTTAAAATACAGTTACAGTCGATATAGTAACTGTTGAACAAACTTACAATGATCTTGATGCTAAAACAACTTCAAACTAAAAAATCTATAATCTCTTTGATATTATTTATCTAAATTGAAAGTAGCTTTAGCTACATTTTACAATAGCAGCTATCTGGTATTAAAAGTTTTGTCAATTTTTTGTCGATTAAGCTATTTTGAAGATTAGCCGGAACAAACAGACAGTGTAAATTAATACGCAATAACGCTCACTAGACCGTTACGTCAACGACCAACACTGTGACGTGCCATGACTGGATCGACAGCCACAGGAGTAGAAAACCAGGGACCCTTTTAACTGGATCTGAGGCAACCCATCCTAGCCCTTAGGAGAAACAACGCATACGCGTTTCGATTTGTAATTGAGGGTAGATATAGATGTCAGTAGAATGGATTATTAAGCTGAAGTGGCAATGGGCCGGCCTAATAGCTCGAAAAACCGACAACCGATAGGGAAAAAAGGTTCTCGAAAGGCAGCCTCGTACCGGTAGGCGAAGTGTAGGGCGACCCCCCACTAGATGGAGTGACGACCTGGTAAGACATGCAGTAAGTCGATGGATGCAGGTAGCTCAGGACCGTGCTTTGTAGCATTCCTTGCGGAGGCCCTATGGTTCAGCAGTGGATTATAAGGGCTGTAATGATGGTGATGATGATGATAAATGTCTATAGGCCACAGTATCTACTTACCATCAGGTGGACCCTGTGCTCGTTTGTCACCACCTTCCATAAAAATGATTATGATGATTTAGTACTTATTGATTTTGTATATGTTGTTTCTATTTTTACTATATAGAATAAATGACTATTATTTTAACATTAAAAACATATTAGACCGTAAAGATAAAGAAAAAAGAAGTAAGTTGAGTTTTGTCACTAAAGATGATTATCTTAGACTAGGTAAGAAAGCTGATGTAGTTACAGCCATTTTACATACGCCCATTGCTGCACTGTCTAAAGCTGAACGCACATATGTTCGCACCGTACGCATCGTACGCGCCGTACGCGCCGAGTTTAACTGATGGCCTCGCACATATGCCCGTACGCATCGTCCGCACCGTCCTCAAATCTTTTGTATTACCAACAACTTTTGTAGTTTTTTCCAACCACTGGTGTGGAACGGTACATTAAAATTGATCGCTCAAAATCACTATGGAAAGAAATATAGTAATAGCCTTTTTATTGGCATAGGAAGTAGAAAAAAAAATTCGGAGAAATAGAACATTCTGGATTCATAAATATTAATTTAAATAGGCAATTGTATGGAGAATATGACGGGGATATCCTTTATTTAAAGATTTATTAGGTGATGATGAACAATTTTTTAGATATTTCAAGAATAGCTACATGTACTAAAACCATATCTTTCTATGGAACAACTCAAGATTTAGAAGAATAATTGAACCAGAAAAAAGACTTGTTGTATGTTTGAGGTAAGTATTTTTATTGATAATTAAGTAATCAGATATAATTAGGTTTTGAATTAATATTAACCATTTTTTAGTTCAGTATGTAAATAATTTAACACTAAGTATTCATATTGATAACCAATGTAAAAAAATCAAATTATGTATATTAATTACGAATTAATTAAAAGTTATAAAAATACAAAAATTATCACGTAAGTCGAACCACCAGTTATAATGGAAAATCCACTAAGTTGGCAACATTAGACAACACTGAGTATAAGCGACGCGCCGCGTTATATGACGTCATCAGCATTCGTCCTTCGATATCGTATACCTACCGCATTTTATAAATTCGGCGCGTACGGTGCGGGTGTAATGTGCGAGGTTTCATATGATGTCATACAACGAATTCTAAATTCAGCGCGTACGGCGCGTACGGCGCGGACATATGTGGCGTTCACCTTTACATTACTTTGTAATGGATACGGAGATTATAATTTTTTTTTTAAATTGAGAATGCATCTTGGTTGGCCATGGATTAGCTGCATTGAAGTTCACAGAGGTATGAAGGTCAGAACTTATTTTAAGGAGTCTTACGATCTTTAAGATTTTCTTATAAAATAAAATTGCTTTTCACTTTTATAATGTTTGATTGACTTATTAATTATGCAAAAGCAGTTTGTAAAATATTTCTTGAATTTTAATTTTAAGAACAGCCATGTTCATAGTGGTTTTCTTTTGTGGAATACGAGTATTTATTGTCTAATTAACAGGCAAGAATTTACAACTTGGGTGACCGGTATAACCATTCAATTAGTGCTTTAGAAAAGTATATTAGTAGTACTCAAATACCAGAGCTCTTCACAAATATAAAAACTGATTCTATATGACTTTAGTAGAATGACAAAACTTGTATTAATCCGAGTCATACTTATCACTAAAAGATAAATAGTCTTATATACATATTCTTTGTATCTTTTGTTTGGCATGGAATAGAGTATAAAATTAAAATAAGCATAAAAGACCCACCGGTTACAAAGCTGATTATACTAATGTACTCTCCTAAATCACTCTTCTTACAACACAGATAATCTATATCATAAAGATAATCATATACATAAGACAAAGTGTAATTAAATACTCAGCAATTGTGCGGTTGCTTTATTTAGCTTTAAAGCAAATACATTTTTATTGCGCTCGCCACGCTGATAAGAGGACTGAAGAGGACTTTGCTCAGTCAACCTATCGAATTAACAACAGTCACTACTCTGTTGCACAAAGCTCAGAAACTCCTTGGGAACGCTACGTTCTGTCTTATTTGCGAGTATCTTATTAATATAAAATTGCTTCATTTCATCGAGATTATGTAAGGCATCCATTATTACATTTTCTCACCGAAAACAAAAATCATTTATGTTTTAATTTAAAAAAATCAAGATGTGTTATCCAGTTATTAATATTTACTGAGCCTAAACGAAAAATTCTATTCTTATTAAAATGTATACACTTGCACTTATAGGCCACTAGTAATGACATCTAACTAAATAAATATTATACTATTATGAATATTGACTTGGAACCAAATTAAAGTATACTTTAACATATATTTATATACGTTGTAGAGCCATGCTGCAACTATATTAGACATATAGTTGTAGCACTAAATGGTTCAAGCTCGACGGGGTAGGACCACGCTCTCACAAAATACCAGCGTAAAATAGCAGCTTAATAGCTGCCGTGTTTCGTATGGTGAGTGTAGAGAACCGGAGAACCATTTTACTGGAAACGAGGCATTCCATCTTAGTCCTCAGGGGTAACAACGCATCTTTTTTATAGGATAGGGTGACAAACGGGCACACAGTCCACCTGATGGTAAGTGGTTGCTGTGGCCATAGACATCTACATCTATCCTCGTTTGCGTATCAAAATGCAGATGCGTTGTCACCGACATCTATCCTCTTGTATAATGTGGGCCATAGACATCGACATCTATCATCTAATCGCGGATAAGATGTCGATGTCTATTTTTATTTTTTTTTTTTAGAAGAAGGGTGACAAACGAGCACGCAGTCCACCTGATGGTAAGTGTTTGCTTGTGGCCCATAGAAATCTACATCTATCCTCAATTACGAATCAAAATGCAGATGCGTTGTCACCCGTGAGGACTAAGATGGAATGCCTCGTTTCCAGTAAAAGTGGGTCTCCGGTTCTCTACACTCACCATACGAAACACGAGCAGCGTGATGCTGCTATTTTACGCTGGTATTCTGTGAGAGCGTGGTCCTTCCCCCGGTCGAGCCGACCCATTCGTGCTACAACTATACTACTAATATAGCTGCAGCATGGCTCTACCCACGTAAATCTATGACCCACAACAACCACACTACCACCAGGTGGGGTTGTGTGCTCGATTGTCAACCCCATACTATAAAAAAACATACACTAGTAATGATTTCCAAATGTTAATAAGACCTCTCCAATATTTTTTCTCGATATTTTTTAATGAATTAAAATTTAGGGCTTTATTACTGTTAAGTAGCGGTGTAAAAATATCCACTACCCCCATATTATCG